>QANY01010600.1:1978230-2107141 GCA_003255025.1 Datisca glomerata
CCCCCCCCCCCCCAATTCACTATTTCCATGTGTGTGAACTCACTCAATTGAAAAGTTGTCCGTTCAAATGAACTTTGGATTTTATTTATTTTGTTATCAGTAAGAGCCGTTGGATTAACGCATGACTACAATTCAACTCCTTTGAGTTAGTCAATGTCACATATATGTTCATGTTTGATCACAACAAAATCAGAAGTTTAGAAGAACTCTCTTTCAGGTGAATGGCTACAGAAACTTCAGCTGATCAACATAGCTTTCTTTGGTATTCTTAAGGCTTGCGGACAATTAGTTTGGAGTTAAAAAAGATATAAAGATTAGAACTATATATGTACACCCAGTTGGAGAATATTAACTTACATGTACGGTCTATTTTTTTATGGAGATCTGCTAGTGCTTTTTGTCTAGACTGAATGATGATATTTATGTTTATATTCTAATTTTAATCAATTTTAACATAATATACATTTCTATGACAAAATGTTTTCTTCATTTTTCTCATCAAGGAATAATTCAATTCATTTTTCTCATATAGATATTTTTAGATTTAATTCATTATGTCACCCCATTATATTAAATCTTGCAGATGGAAAACATCGACTTAACCATGAAAGTAAATGACGGTGAGTTTGACACGACTAAGATAAGTATATTATCAAAGCTAAATGATTGTTGTGAGAAAATTAGATCAAAGCTTTCTCAAAAGGAGAAGTATATGTTGAGAGGTACATGCTTTGGAGAATTAATTCTTGATGTGGATCAAATGTAATTTTCTGGTCAAATTATACATAACATATTGTTGGGAAGAGTTTTGGGGGGACAAATAAAGATGAGTTGTGGTTTAGAATTGGTGGGAAATGAGTGGGATTTTTTAGAGTTGAGTTTGTTCACATCACCGGTCTTTTACAAAAGTTATAATATGATTATCCTAAATCAAAAAATGGTGAAAAAGGATGTCAATTGTCAAGCATCTATTTCAAGAGAATCACCTTAATAAGTAAGGGTCAACTTGAAGAGACATATGATAAGAGCAAGAAAAAAAATAGAACGGATATGATAAGTTCTCACTGATTTACTTCTTAGAACTAGTGTTGCTTCATGGGGAGAAGAAAAAAATGATTGACATGAGACACCTCAAGATGGTGGATGATTTGGATGTATTTAATAACTTTCCATGAGGTTCATTGTATTATCAAGCAACTCTACGGTCCTTGCAAAGAGAAAAAACAAAATATGCTTTTAATGTTTCTGGGAAGTATTCATTGCTTGGATTCCTACAAGCTTTCCAGGTGAGAATTTTGCATGTTGTGTATATGTTATTATATACTGTGTTATTATATGAATAACATATAGTATTTTTGTCTATGTAGGTTTGGGCTTATGAATGCATACCTCTTCTTGACTCCAAATATGTCATAAAGAATGGCTAAAAAGTTATATATGTATGAGCATATTTCATAAGTTTGATGTATTTATGTCTGTTCCTAGGCAAAAGTGGTTTCCGATATTCATACGACACAACAGGAAACATAAACATCCTATTACCAAGCCTTGGAAGAGGACAAGGTTGTTGAGGAGGATGGGGTGGAGGAGCATAAAATAGAGGGGCAGGAGGAGGCAAAGAATGTGAGGCCTTCAGTGGCACCTCCAAAGTCGACCTTAGGAGGGGATGTGCATAAATTGATTGGAGAGATGATGGGAGACATTAAATGGATGAAGAATGTTATGAATACTCTATTTATTAAAAATAAATTAATTAAATCTGAATTGAAGAGTATTTCAGAAATGCTGATGAATGGTATTAGAGAAACTTCTACAAACGATGTTGGTTTCAATGATGACTATAGGGAGTTTGATCATTTTTGTAAAGAGGAGGCAAAGAATGAAGAAGGAAAAGGGAAGGAACACATTGAAGAGATAACGGAGAAATTTTTGAAAAAGGAAAAGAGAGAAAAAAAGGAAAAGAAAGAAGAAAATGAGGAAGAGAAAGGAAAAAAGCAAGGGGGAGAAAAAAAGAAAAATATTGGTTCTCTCAAAGAACTTGGATTGGGAAGGAGAGAGAAGAAACGGACTAAAGTTTTGGGTCCTCCATGTACCAATCCCGATCAAAGAAAGAAGCAAAAATGTATTGAAAAAGAATGAGATCATTTAACATTTGTAGACTCTGACAGTAAAAGAAGATTTTGGGATTGGATCGAGCCTGATATAAATGCCAACATTGACGTCCACGTACATTCTGCAGATAAAGTATGGTTTAGAAACATTATGAACAAAGACAATTGGCTTAACGATACTGTGAGTACATTGTCTTAATTTACATACATAATTTTATATATTATATATTATATTGTGATATTTTATGTTGTACCATATGGATGCATTTTTACACGTGGTGAGGAGGCGAGTACAAGATTGTTCACTGCCAGGAGTGGCGGTCTTGGATGTGTTATTTTTTGTAATAATATGATTTTTTAAATATTTAATGTAGAAATTCGATTATCTATTACTTATTGATTTTTCTACAGACTAACCTCCGTTCACATTAGATAAAATATGAGAAAAACATGTCAGCTTACAAGTGGGGTGAAAATGATGTACTCGTCGACCACACGCTTGGTTTGGAACCTACATATGGCAAGACATGAGCCAATGTCAAGAATATTTTGTCAGTATATAACCATAAATAACATCATTGGGTCACCCTTTCACTGAATCTTGATTTTCAAACTATCAATGTTTACGATTCCTTAGATTCCAAAACATATCGTAGTGAACTAAAACGTGTGGCTTCAATGATTCCCATCCTTTTGCACCACTATGAGTTTTATAAAGCACGAACCAAAATAACACTCATTAATGCACCTTGGCCGATTACATGCATCAAAGTTCTCCAACAAAAAATTGGGCAAGCCTCATTATTTATGTGAAAACTACCACCACTTAGTATATTTTTGGTTATTTGACATTCATTTTATTGTGTACATATAGGTGCGATTGTAGCATATTTGCGTTGAAATTTGTGAAGTTATTGTTTGTGGATCATGACTTATCTAGATGTACTCAAAGTAGAATGACTAAACTTTGAGAGAAGATGACAGTTGATATTTTTTATCATGGGCATAACATTGAAGACTCTAGATTTTATGGTCTATTATGTTATTAGAGAGTTGTAGTTGTATAGGATGTGAATCAATGTTGATGTATTGGAACTTTCATATATTGTAACTCTTTGTTGGAATTTGAATATGCTTAGATATTGTTCTTTCTCTATTAGAAATTTGAATCTGCTTAGATATTGTTTTGTCTTAGTTAGGATTTGAATCTACTTAGATATTGCTCTGTATTTGTTTGGATTTTGAATATGCTGAGATGATATTATATTGTTAATGCAAGAATTGATCAATAGTTTGGGATGTCATAATTACAGACCCAATATTGCCCTGTTTCAGTTTGTTCTGCTAGACCATGGTCTAACATTGGTCTAGCAAGTGTTAA
Source organism: Datisca glomerata (assembly GCA_003255025.1). NCBI lineage: Eukaryota > Viridiplantae > Streptophyta > Magnoliopsida > Cucurbitales > Datiscaceae > Datisca > Datisca glomerata. The sequence continues at coordinate 1,981,723 of QANY01010600.1, forward strand.
TTTTAACACAATACTGCTAGGCCATGATCTAGTATAATATTCTTGTTAGACTATGGTCAAGTGACCTAACATGTGAACTAATTATTTATGTTTTAAGATGATATTATATTGTTAATGCAGGAATTGATCAATAGTTCGGGATGTCATAATTACAGATCCTATATCGCACTGTCTTTGTTTGTTCTGCTAGACCATGGTCTAGCAAGTGTTAATTTTGACACAACACTGTTATACCATGATCTAGCATAATATTATGGCTAGTTCACGGTCTAGTAACCTAACATGTAAAATAAATAAATAATAGAATCAGAGAATGTAACACAAACATTATCATTATCATTATTAATATATTTACAAAACATGTTTAGACACAAAAAATGTTTTGATTTATTAATAGCTCCATCTTTACTTAACATCTTTACAACTATTAGCAAAGCATATCAACACCTATGTAATCCTACTGTGAAACATTCACACAAAAAATGCTTAAATCTATTAAAAAAAATCATCACCATTAAGCCATGGGCCGTCTTAGTGAGAAACGGATCGGCTCTTTACAAGTCCGTCCATCATGGCCTAGCCTACTACATCTACCACACCTCTTTCAGTTACGTGCTTCTCCAACCAAAGGTATTCTTTTCTTCCTACGTCTTCCAGATGGTCATCTACTATTCGGTGGCAATACTGTAACACATCTAACTTCATCTGATACTTGCCAACTTGTTGACTACCAACTGGATAAATAGACTAAGCATAAGCCAATAGAAAGAACTTAGTAGTGTAATATTTTGAACATAATGAGTAGAGTGGGATGTTGCGGTATCGAGCAACTGCGATTGCATGTGTACATGGTATTTAATTGAGTTCAAACTCTCGACATGAGCATGCCTTGTTGTGCAAGTTCATAATGAAAATTCCGACATCATCTTTCACCTGACATTCATATAAGTTCACTGATGTTACATAGTGTCATTGCATTGGTAACTCTCTGGCGCATCTCATCTTCAGCCCATGTTGTTAGAGTGGTGTCATCTCACTGGCAATGATGTAATGCTCATATAACCAACGTTGAAGCATATCTTGCACGTAATCGAGTATACCCATTATTGATAACTGACGAGCATGTTTCAAGACATTGTTCACATACTCTGTTATATTTGAAGTCATCATATCATAACGCAGACCACCAAACTTACAACGAAAAGATCAGTCAAATACAACAGACTATAGTCTAGAAATATACTAGACTATAATCTAACATTGTGTAACCAAACCCATAATATCAATCCATATAAATCAGTAATACAAAAATTTGATTTTTTTATAAACATTTTGGAATTTTCTACTCAAATGCACAATAACTAAGTGAACATCTAACAACAATAATTCTTAACAAAATTGTAAGCTTTAGTAGTGTAGCTCTTTGACCATCCAACCACCACTATGCAAAATATATTCTTTAGAGTCTACCACCTTTTTATTCTACAACCACCTTGCCCTTGTTGATGATAAGCCCAATAAATTTTGGGTTTGTGTTAGTGGAGGATATGAATGAGAGTTTGCATCAAAAGAGGAAACAAGTGAGAGATTGAATAAATCGATGATAAAATGTAGAAAAAAGACTCTCATTGTGAAGAAACTGGAAATGGAAAACATGAAGAGAGAATACATGAATAGAAATTGAGGAAAAACAAAAGAGAAGGAAAAGTGATCTTGTTATGGGATCCATGTGAGTCGCTAAATAAAAAGGGTAAGATTGACTTTTAATTCTATAAAAAATAGAAAATATTTAAAAATAGAAGTGAATTCTTTGTATGGTTAAGTCCTCTCCCAAAGTCTTTCTTTGGAAATTTCCCCTAGATAATTTGATAATCATTTGAGGCTCTAACGGACCAAAATTATCGACATTGATGGCATTCAATTGCGGGTTTTTTGCTAAACTAGATCTTTACACTAATCATTTTACAGAAATTGACTCATATACTAATTTTTGCTTCATTTGGCCCATGTCTCACCTTCCACTCAAAATGCACTTATGAAATTACATATTTACCGTTCACCTCATTTATCCTTCTTTGTTTTTCATTTTTTCCACTTCTTCTTCATTTTCTTCGTCGTCTTCTTCTTCATTTTTTTACTTCTTCATGCAACAACAACATATTTATTTATTTTCTTCTTCATTCATGAATTTTCTTGAGAATATTTATTTATTTATTTTTCTGAAAATGGGGTTTTGCCTAATTTTACATATCTGAACCATATCTAGCCACAAACCAGATCTAAAAAATGGGTTTTTGCTCATTTTATAAATATGAACCAGAATATTTAACGACAAATCAGATCTGGGTCAGATCTGAAAATGGATTTTTACCTATTTTTACATATCTGGACCATATCTGGCCACAATATCGTGTAGCCATCGTGTAGTCTACACGATGGGTACATTGGCATCGTGTAGACTACATGATGGTTACACTAGTATCGTGTAGCCATCGTGTATTCTACACGATGTGTACACTAGCGTCGTGTAGACTACGTGTATACTACACGATAACTATAATGGCATCGTGTAGACATCCATCATGTATTCTACACGATGTGTACACTAGCATCGTGTAGACTACGTGTATACTATACGATGACTACACTGACATTGTGAAGACATCGTGTAGTCTACACAATGAGTACACTGACATTGTGTAGGCATCGTGTAGTCTACAAGATATGTACACTGACATTGTGTAGGCATCGTGTAGTCTACACGATGAGTACACTAACATCGTGTAGTAAACACAATGGGTACACTGGCATCGTGTTGCCATCGTGTAGACTACACGCTGTCTACACGATGGCTACAAGACGCCAATATAGTCATCGTGTAGTCTACACGATGGCAGTGTAGTATGTAATGTAATCATTATTTTAGATATGGTTTGTGGCTAAATATGGTTTAGATCTGTAAAAATAGACAAAACCTCATTTTCAGATCTAGTTTGTCGTCAAATCTTCTGATTCAGATCTGTAAAAATGGACAAAAACTCATTTTTAGATCTTATTTGTGGCTAGATATGATTCAAATCTGTAAAAATATACAAAAGCTCATTTTCAGAAAAAAGAATATGAAGAAGAAGATGTAGAAGAAAATAACGAAAAAATATAAAAATATAAAAAGAGAAATGAGATGAAAAAAATAAACATATAACTTTAAAATATATTTTAAATGAAATGTGCATGAGGTTAGAAAACATTAAAATTAATATATGGATTCATTCTTATGCAGAAAACCTTCAATTGCGCTGCCTTTTATTTAGCTCGCGCTTTTCTCTCCGATCGACCATTAACACTGCAGTCTACTGTCAATGGCTTCCCAAGATCCCCACGACCATGACCACGATGGCCACACCTACGACCATGACCACCATGGCAACACCCACGACCATGACCACCATGGCAACACCCACGACCATGACCACCATGGCAACACCCACGACCATGACCATGATCACCATCATCATGACCATAACCATGGGTAATCTCTATACAATTTCAATCTTGGATCTCAATCTCTTTAGTGCGTTGAATTCCTTTCTATTGCTTACTTTTTTTTTCATTTCTTCTGCTAACAGGAAGTCTCAAGGGGATTCAACAGCATCATCATGGGTTGGTGCAGATGGGAAGGTTTACCATAGCCATGATGGATTGGCACCTCATTCACACGAACCCATCTATTCCCCTGGTTACTTCAGCCGGAGAGCTCCGCCTCTTTTCACTAGGGATTTCAACGAAAGAGCTTTCACCATTGGTATTGGTGGCCCCGTTGGTACTGGGTAAGTGGGCATCTTCTATTTCTTATCCCCTTTTACTAGTTCTACTATCTGTTGCCTTCAATTGTTCAGAATTCAAATTGCTTCGTTTCTGGGTTTACTTGATTCTGCTATTGTAGAGTGATATTAGTAAACATCGTTTAGAAAATCATTGGATTAGAGTAGAAAATCAGTGAAGTTAGTTCAAATTGATCATTGGGATGACTGATTTGTTAATTGCTGGGATAAAATAGTTTCTTTAATTCCAGAATTCGTTAGTGAGTGTCCTTGGAGTAGTTCTTACATATTTTCTCAAATGGGAAAAGGGAATTTGCGAGGGAAAAGACTCACTATGATCAATATGGCTAACAGTCCTGGTATGAGTAGTTTGAATGAGTTTTGTGTTCCCGGTTCTTAAGTGCTCTTAATCATGATTCTCTTGAAAGTTTGTTTCAACTTAATAATAAGAGTAAATTATACCAACTTCCCAAACTCTCCTCTAACTTGTCTTAATTATGCGAGATCTACTCTAGTTTTAAACCCTACTCTCATTTTACCTATAAATAAGTTCATACAATATTTTTACCCTTCCCACCCTCGCAACTTACACATTTTTGTAAGAAATTCATACTCATATGTCATTGTTATTTGTCATGTTCCCAATTTTATTTGCTTGCATAATATAACTTGTATAAATCAGTATTTGAGAATACCAATCTCTTACAGAAAAATGCAAGCTGTGAGAATCATGATTAACACAATGAAGGTCTTGCTGTTTTGTGCTGTAGGAAAACTGCTCTAATGCTGGCGCTTTGTAAATTCTTGCGTAACAAGTACAGCCTTGCTGCGGTCAGTATTATTTCAAGAGGATTATAAGATGTGATCCCTTTACCTTAACAAAATTAAGAACTCTTAACAGAAGTTTACAGTCATCTCAACATAGTTACTTCTTTTTTTTGGTGGATTAAATGTAATTCACACCTATGAACTTCAACTGTTTGGCAAAAACACTCCTTAACTTTCGAAAATGATATGTTTACACCTTAAACTTGTTAAATTATGCAGATTATACATTGGTTTGTAACAGTCAGTAAAAAGTTTAAAGGTGTGAGGAGGGTGTAATATGCATAGGTGTAGGAATATCATTTTTGAAAGTTAAGGGGGCATTTTGCGATATAGTTAAAGTTCAGAGGCGCAATTTTAATTTTAGCTTTTGTTTTTTTCCCTAGAGCTAGATGGCATCATTGACTCATGGTATGAGGATTGTTTCCATTACTGGCCTTAATACACTCGCGAGAAAGTTTCTAGTACTCCTGGAGTAATGAAAACTCAGTACTCCTCCCATTAATTTGTTGTCGTTCATATTAAAATATAATTGTTTATTCATTTTTTGAGGTGAGAAAATAAGAATTCTCTTGGAATTTGAAAAAGATGCATGCATGACATCAAATAATATAGAGGAGTATTGGGTTTTCAGTACTCTGGAGTATCAGAAATTTTCTCCGCGATCACACATGAAAATCTTAATGCAGTTTCTCTTAGATTACTCTGTTCCATAATTTAGGCTAATAATCATTGCACAGTGAAAGACAGATAACGATAGTAAGAGTAGTATCCCATATAATCATCTTCTCAGGTGACAAATGATATCTTCACAAAAGAGGACGGTGAGTTCTTGGTGAAGCATGGAGCATTGCCGGAGGAAAGAATACGAGCCGTGGAAACGGGCGGATGCCCACATGCTGCGATTCGTGAAGACATAAGCATTAATCTTGGCCCTCTAGAGGAGCTTTCAAACTTATTCAAGGCTGACATTCTTCTCTGTGAATCTGGTGGAGGTAATCTAGGCTACCTTCCATTTATACTCTTTTACGGAAATTGTTCGATAATCAAAATTTTATTCTAAATTAGAGATTAGAGAATATTCTCCTACCTCACTTCTAATTTGCTTAAATGACGCTGACACCTCACCCCCTATAGTTTAGAAAATGACACTTAGGTCCACTCAATTGATAAATTGTTAGTTTCTTTACCGTTATGGTATAGATCCGACCCAACTAGTCTTTGAACACAGCATAAAACTCAACCCTTATGGTTTAGAATATGATGGTTTAGGAGAAGATGGTTTTGGATTATATGAGACACACGATTGAGTATGGGCAATTCTGGTTTTAAATATTACTTTAACGGCATCAATGTGATAAAAAATACGTTTTTGAGTTTCTTTGTCGATGAAAAATGTCATTTTTCAAATTAGAGACATTGCCCATGTAATTTAAACAAACTAGAGGAGAGGTTGGAGGAATTTTTCCTAGAGAATATGTTTTTGACATTGATTTTATTGGGTCTTTTACATTGTGCAGACAATTTGGCTGCCAACTTCAGCAGGGAACTTGCAGACTATATAATTTACATAATAGATGTATCGGGTGGTGATAAAATTCCTCGAAAAGGAGGGCCGGGCATCACTCAGGCCGATCTGCTCGTACGTGACTGCGATTTTTGTAGCTTCTATAAAATCTTCCATTGTAAAAAACATGAATGATAGGTTTTGTGATGTAGGTGATAAACAAGACTGATCTTGCCTCAGCAGTTGGTGCTGATTTAGCAGTTATGGAGCGTGATGCCCTCCGAATGAGGGACGGTGGCCCGTTTGTGTTCGCTCAGGTCAGTTCTGATCCTCGTTTTATTCAATTCACTGCTATGGGGCTGTTTGGTACGTGAAATCAGTGAAAAATAACTTTGGAGGCAATTCAATTACTAGGAGAATTACGAGATGAATACGGCCGAAGATTACGTCTACCAAACAGGCTCTAATATCTAAATTCTATCGTCGCATTTGTAATTTGATCTTTACATATTGTGAATCTTTCTCTGTCTACTTCGATTTCTAGTTATGTTTTATAGTGTAAATGATTTAGAGAGTTGCTTGCAGGTGAAGAACGGAGTTGGCGTCGAGGAAATCGTTAACCACGTTATACAAGCCTGGGAACTAGCTACAGGAAAGAAGCGCCGATGAAAAAGTCCGGTTCGGTTCGCCTTATCTTACACCTTATTATGGTTGATGTGCCTACCATATTCTTCTTACTGTCTGAAACCTTTTTTTCTTAAGTAATAAGTATGGCTTTCCTTTGCTATGTGAATGTAATACCAATAAACACTCTAAGCTCAAGGTTTGGTGCTGTTTTAGTAGTTAATACTGATTAGTGTCAAACTTATTTTTGTTGTATAAGCAGCCACTTTGGTTTGAAGGTTGTTCTCTAAGATTTGTTTGTTTACTTCTGACTCATATTACATGTGCCTACAATGAAAGGCCTTTTGCTTTCTGGTCACCACACAATTGACAGAGAGAGGGGAGAGAGAGAGTGGGTGCAAGTGTACATCCACTTTTGTAAGAGTGATATGACTTCTACAGTCTTCTACATGATTGTATTGTTTTTTAGAGTACTTTGGTTAAAACAACTATGGTACATTTATAACCAAGAGTGATATGACTTCTACAGTCTTCTACATGATTGTATTGTTTTTTAGAGTACTTTGGTTAAAACAACTATGGTACATTTATAATATGGTTACGATGGGAAAAATATTTTTTGAATAAATTACAATCACTATTTCATGTAAAAAAATTTAATTTTACTTCATAAATATTAAGATTAAAGATTAAAATTTTTAACTTAAATAATAAATGAAATGTTTAGACAATATTGACTAAATTATTTTTAAAAATTTCTAAATTGAAATGTACATACCTAATAATTAAATATTTTAAATTATTTTATATGTTGCATTGAATAATTTTTCAGTAATACTTTACATAATTTTTTTAATTGTCTTATATCATCGCGACTGTATTAAACTTTTTTAATATAACCAATTAGATTACTTAAGTTTATTAAGATAATACACCTTAAAATATACAAAATAAAAATAAGATGCATGAAAAAATATAAAAAGAAACCAAATGTAGTTTTATTAATTAAGTTATACTTTTTAAAATACTAGAATTTGAAATAACTATATATATTTGAACAAAATCTACTATTTTGTATTAATTCTACAAACACTCAAAGCTCTATATTATTATTATTTTACTACAATTTTATGTTTAGTACCTTTTCACCTTTTGAGATATTATTTTAATTAAACTTTAATGTTTAATTTATCGCGTACAATATACGTTGTAGGTACTAGTTTTGGTTAAAAGAACTTTGATACATTAAAAAAGATGATTCTTTGGACCGGTCACAATATGATACCAAAGTTTTTTTGAGATACTTGAAACACATTTGAGGTATTCAAAACATTTGAGGTATCTTATTACACATATATTAGATCACATTTATCTGATAGAGATTGTTGCTTGAAATACACTTTGGCGTTTTAAACAACTTTTACTAGAAACACACGTCCACTAATTGCTTCTAAATCTAAATAAATATGCTAAAAAACAAGTATTTATGCAAAGATAGATATGAAAATACTTGTTAGTTAAAAATGATGCTATTTCAATGTATAAAAACACTCCTAGTCATGGTTATAAGTATTTTTAAACACTATGAGAATGAAAAATAACAATTTTTTCATAAACATTAACTCAAATAACCATTTTTTCATTAACATTAACTCAAAAATGAAAATTCATATTAAGCGATTATGCATTTATGCTCATACTCATATAATTTATAATTCATAAGTTTGAAAAAAAAGATGCAAATGAGATTTTCAATTGTCATTTTTGTCTAGATTATCAGTTAATGAAAAAAATTCTAAGATACAATAACTGTTTTATGTACATTTGCACATAAAACTTGTACATATGTGCATAGTTTACGTTTAACTGTACATAAAAACAGGCGCTGTATTATAGAATGACCCCACTTAATGAATGCTTCCATTGGTTTATAGGTGATCCATGAACCTATCGCGAATGCACATGTGCACACTCTTCTTCAACAACAATAAAAATGAATCAAACCAAAATGAGGGAGAGATGGTAAAAAATTTGAATTAAAACGTAGATGAATGAGAGAAGATGGAAAAAGTTGAATTAAACCAGAAAAATTTGAGAAGAGGAGATTGGATGTAGTTGTTTATATCGAGATTAGATGTGTAAAAACATAGGGATATCAATTCATGAAGGTTTAAAATCTCATGAATGGCTAGAAGAGGAGGATTTATGGTTAGAAGAGTGAACAAAAGATAGCAGTGTCATTCAACATATGTTGTGAATACAACCAATTTTAATATGCCGCCTAGGTTGTACCACTCAACATTCATAGGTAAAATGGTTGAGATTTCACAGTGCATTGTAACAGAAATTATGTTTTGCAGTTTCTCAAAATATAAAAGCATAAAAAAATTAAAAAAAATAAGTATATGGCAATTTTTTGAAAAAAAATCTAATTTACACCTCAAAAATTTGACGACAGATTAGCAAATTCAGAACCATTCTTAGATAAAGTGGAAGGGAAATTTAGGGGTTTAGAAATCTTTTGGATTTTTTAGTTTTTTTTTGTAATTTAGTTTAATTAGTGTTTTTCAATATAATTAATGTATTTAAAAAATCCGTTAAATTTTAATAGAAATTAACGGGAGAGATATAAATGATTAATCTTCATAATTTAAGAATAGTTTATATTAAAAAAATAGTTTATGAATATAAATTATAGATCGATGGAATTTTAAAGGTATAAATTAGATTTTTCATTTTTTCACAAATGTGCAAACCATAGGGGGAGTCATCAATTTTTTAAAAAAAGACTCTAAGAAAGTTCCTTCGTCGTCTAAAGTCTGCTGCTTCCGGATTTGCATTCTTCGTGTCTCTGTGATTCCTATTGGGTCGGTTTTGGAATCATATCTGACCCGATTCACCCGCCAGCCTTTGTACGGAGGGTCGATCGAAGAAAAGGAGGGGGTTCCTTCCCCGATTTCACAGAGAGAGAGAGAGAGAGAGAGAGAGAGAATGGGGGAGGAGGAGAGGAAAAAGAGGGTGGTGGTGGAATCGCTAGGATGGCTAACGGAGTCGTCGATTATGCCGAAGAAACATAGGGCCATAGCTGGAGTCGGAGCCTCGTCCATCATGGAGCTCAAGGCCCAGCTCTACCAATCGCAGGAAGAGTCCAAGAAATCCAAGGAATTAGCTGGTCCCGATGTTGAATTCCACCGTGCGAAGAAGATAATTACTCACAAAGACGCTTTCTCTTCCAAGAACTACGGCGTCGAGGCGCGCGCCCACAAGTACGTTCTTTTTTTGCTTCAATCTCCTAATTATTATTGTCCACGATTACTTTCGCTAGTTCTGTTGGTTGCTAGGAAATTTGGTAGAGCAATTAAAAACTTGAGATATAAGTAATTGTTCTAAAAAGAAACAGTATTTGAGCAAATTTTGTTAAACTTTATCGACATTAACGTTGCTCGTTGAGGGTTGGCTTTAATACTTTAATGTCCGGGAAACTCTTCTCTGTTATTCATCTAACAGAAAAATAACTTCAAACGTGTGTTTTGCCAGTTCTAGAAATTCAACTGGATTCTATGTTTTTCAGTCGACAGTTATGGAAACTCATTATTGGTGTGTTTTCTAAATGTTATCATGCAATAAAACAGATCATTGTGTTAACATATTATGAACTTCTGAAAAAAAAAACACCTAGGCTTGAGGTTGACCGCTTACTCCGGTTTGGTTATATTATCTAAATAATGTGCCCAATCTTTTCAACTTTGAATGAACATATTTTTTACTCATAACAAGCCACAACGGTCTTAGATGAGTTGTATTTGTTGTCAATAATCCAGGGACAAGCTCGAGCTGAAAGCAGTTAAGGATGGATCAGTCAGCTATGCTGCATTAGAGAAGAAGGCTGCCTTATATGACAAGCTAGTAAAAGGAGAACTTTCAGAAGAGGAGGATAAAGAAAAGTATTGTGTTGATTTTTTCCGCAAGAATCTTGAGCAAGATGAATCAGAGCAGCCTCAAGATCATGGCACTTCTGCAGGACCACCAGAAGATGAAGAAGATGGCTCTGATACCTCAGTGTTGTTTAACTCGAGACCTGTAGGTCCTGGAAGAACAGTTGGAACAATGGACAATGATGAACATAAGCGTTTTGTGAGGTAAGGGCTGTTGTTTTTTTCCTTTTCTTGGCAGGCTCTTTTGTCGCTAATGCATTGGATGCCTTTATTTTTATTATGCTCTTAGTAAAGAGTTCAGTAGAACCCTTGCAGTCGTTAATCATGTGGAGGTCAATTTGAAAGTGAGAATCAAAAAAGAAATTTATAGAGATTACCATACCTAATTGGACCCAACCCATATACTTAGGCTCACAACATGTTTCTGAACTTATTCTGACTAGGTTAATTATGATTCTTATGTATCTCCAGTTAGATGAATTGATCAAATGATTTTTATTATTGAGCAGAGTTTGAACATGCTTAGATGGAATTATATGTCTATATCCCTCATTCCAATGTACACCCCATCTGGAGAAAATGGAAGTACGGTGCACACTTTTCATTTCAGCACTAAATATTATTTAAAACAATCCAATCCAAGTTTAAAATGTAGCAATGTACCTGGTCATAGCTTCTGCATTTTCATTACAGTTAGTTTGAGAGTCACGCGTAGGTGGTTCAAGATTTGGTTGAGTATTCCTTTTCTGGTTCTCTCTTTAGCCTAATGTCTCTTATCCGAAGGAGGTCTTCCTCCACTAGTCAGTTTTTCTGGAAAACTTCACTTATTCCGGTGTCGGTGGCAGTTAAGCCTATATTTTTATGTTTCAATTGGACTTATTATGAGCGTTGTTTCGATCTGCCATTCTCTAAAATTAGTCAAGTTACTAATGACTAGACGGAATCTAGCAATAACCTCTAAGATCAAACAATTCCATGATCCATCGAATTGTCTTATTGACCATCGAGTTCTAACAAACTATTCGATCTACCCGATTTTTTTGACAGTTTTTACTACATAAGTATTGTAGTTTGGCCTATTAAAACCTTATTGCGTTTAATTATCTTATACTTTTAATGATTATGCTCGTCATTTGCAATAAATTGTGAGTATTAGCGTATTGTAATGTAAAAGGGATGTGCAAGTTTTTTAGATGGTGGTGAGGGAAAGTGACATTATATTGTAATATAAGCTCTTATGATGCAAGCATGGTGTTTGTTTAACTATTAATATATTTCTTTTGCTTGTTCATACCCAGCGGGCCGCGATTCCTAGTACCCGAGTGTCGAACGATCATGGAAATGAATTTTACCTTAATGATTATTTGGATATTGGTGTGTTTCAGGGAAGTTCATGAAGAAGCGAACCAAGCAAGGGAGAAGGCGTCTGACCTGAAACTGCTCAGGCAAGAACAGGTGGCAGCACGTCGGGAGAAACTAAAACAAGCATATCTTCGGAAACAGTTAGAGAAATTGAGAGCCTCATCTAATTCAGGACAGACATGACCCATTCAAAGGAATTCCTATGAAATTACTGATAACATTGTTTAGTTTTCCAGCTCAAGCATGTAAAGAAGGTTCCTCCACATTGAAAACTCACTGTTCTGGAATGAGTGAATGCTTGATGAGTTATGTTCCATTAGACATCTTTATATGTATTTGTGCATGATAGATAGTTTTTTATGATATGAAGTAGCCAGTTTTGCAGACTGAACATTTTTTTTCCAATCAGCAAAGCACAGTGCATTCACTCGTCTCTCTCCTTTTTCTACTTGTTTATGTTAAGCTTTCGTTCCACAAGATAGTTGGTGAAGTAGTTAAGCCCTCAAACTCACACATTCAGATTGTTGGTTCGAGTATAGTATCTCTATTTCTTGTAGAATTGTAACTCTGACAAAAATATATGTTTTGTGTTTTTTTAAGACTGATAATCAAAGTTACTGTGGCTTGAGCATTTGGTTCTTGGAAAAACTTTTTCTAGCAATCCATGCATATTCTTGCAGCACATTTTCTTTCTCATTGGACCTTTCATGAAATGAATTGTAATTGAACAATTTAGCTTCAAAAGGGTTATGATGTTTGCCTCATGAAGTATGATCTGGTCATAGAAATTGGACAAAATAAAAAAACATGTCAGAAGTGGGATTTTACCCCACGCGCCTTACCACTCGGCCATCCTGACTTCCTCCTATCTTCTAGAGGACTTTTTCCTATATCACAGTTAATTTTGAAGAACGAAATAAGAAAAAGGTCGACTCCGCTGGGGATCGAACCCAGAATCTCTGGTTCCGTAGACCAGCGCCTTATCCATTGGGCCACGGAGTCCTTTTTGTTCTTGTGGAGGTGGTTATTTTTTTCAAAAAGAAAGAAATGGAAAGGAAACATTTAATCCCAATTTCCCTCATTAATTTAATGTAAGTTTAAGACTTTTATTATTTCCCTCAGATGATGTTTGGTTAGGTTAAAGAAATGAAATTGGAATGAATATTCGATTCTTTGTTTATACAAAGTTTCCATTTGCGAGACAAGCCAAGTGTGTTACAATCTCAATTGTTCAGTTTCTTGGCTGCTAGTTTTTTTTTTCCTGAGTTGTAGTCTTTGTTGGTTTAGTAGTTAGTTTCTATATATGTCAATACGAACAAAACCATCGATTAATCAGTCAGTGGAGCTCTTAATTACATTATGGTTTCAATACAAACAAAACCATCAACAAATTCTCTTTACATTTTGAAACCTAGTTATCTCAGCTATGACATTGTGAAATGTAAAAAAAATGAGGTTAAGAAGTTTATTAGTAAGGGTACAACGTCGTTTTGTTCACCTAGTTGTTAAGGGTGTTTTCATTTAAGATGAGAGAATGAGTACACAAGTATACTATTTCTGAAATCTCCTAGGTCTCTCACTATGGGGAATGGATGCTAAGGACTTGAGCAGATATCAGGACATGAACATTCAACTTAAGCATCAAGGACGTTAAGGATTATAGTCCTAATACCCATATATGATATGACGATATCAACCCTCAACACTAGTATCGATAGATGAACGGTGATTAACCATAGAACAAACAGCTTGTTGGTAAAAAGAGACGGTTTTCTGTCGTAACTTTTTTTTTCCCAGGTTGCTCATATCCCCAAGAATAATCTTTATAAGAAGAAAAGGGTGTAGTCATGATTCTGTAAAAACTCTTCTATGATAATGCATCATCTTTCTTTACTAACCATTAAACTCAGTCATATCAATGGAGCTTCGAGTGAAGCCAAAAATCTAATATATCTTATAATTACTCTTTTTTGGGTAATGTAATACATATATATCATGAAAAATAGGTAAATATAAACATATAGATGCTAATAGAAAGTAAGAAATTAATAAAATTTTGTGTTCATAGATCAAACTCTCAGATGTCAACGTTGTTTTATGGAGCCGAAAAGATCATCGTACGAGCGCTTAGGGGCATCAGCACGAGAAACTATCTCGACCACTTTGTAAGACGCATCCGGAATAACCAATGCCTCAACAGCTACTTCCGCAACCTTGTCTCGAGATATTGTACCTCCATAAAGAGTATCCTACATGGAGAAAAACATGAAGCAAATAGCTTTTATATGTGATAGACTGAAGAGAAACAGCTATATATACACCGGAGAAAAACTAGGGTTAATTCCATTACTTCCGGTTCCATGACAAGGTTTCCGGTTGGCGGCTCGTTTCTCAGACCACCAGGCCTGATTATTGTGTAGTTTATGCCTGATTTTCTTATAAACTGTTCTGCCTGCAGCTTTGCTATTAAGGTGAGACCAAAGATATTGAGGAAGATGTAAGCTGGGTTGAATATCTGCCCCATTGCAGCTCCATTGGCTAAAATAGAACTGATCAGAATAAATCTTTTTACACCCAATTTCCTACAGGCTTCCACAAGTTTTACTACTCCAAAATTATCAACCTGTAGTTAAATATCAGCTATTAATTCTTCAGAAGCATCAGACAAAAACTTGTTTAGAATGTAATGAGCAATTACCATTCTAATTATGGAGCAAAAGGCCAAAAATTAATGAGGTTTAAAGAACGGTACTGTGAGCTTAACATAATAAAACTTGGCCAAATAAAGAAAATTTTCAGTACTCTTAAAATACTGAGAATCAGTACTCATCTATATAATTTAATGTTACATATGTATTTTTTTTATTTTCAAGAACTCACTGGTTCTCTTCTTAAAACATGAAAAAAACATTATGCTTAATACATTTGACAGCAGATTAATGGAAAGAGTAGTGACTCGTTACTCTAGGAGTACTGCAATTCTTTTCCTTTTACACAACTCCAGATGAAAGGAGTCAACAATTTTAGTCAAACCTCAATTCACCTAAAGTGAAACAATCCGAGTCGGTTTATGTCTCGGGTTACAAAATTTATTTGATCGGATAGGTCATATGGAGAATCTTGTCTTCGCGCACCTAAACTAACACATTTTTAACATAATAAACTTATTTGTCATTTTTCAAACTAGAAGGATTAATTTGATATTACATATTATTTGAATGACGTTAGTTTGAAATTAAACAAAATTAGTTTTTTTGTCACTGAAACAAACATGAAGGTAAGTTTGAGTATTTTTTAAACTAGCGAGACGTTCGTGTCATTTTATGCAAACTGCATTGGGTTTAAGAGCAATTTTTCCTCTTAATTAATTACGAAATATGCTAACCTTCCATGGAGCTAACAAATCCCAACCAGGACGAAAGCCAGTTGCGCAAATTACAGCCTCTGAATCATCACCTATAGCTTCTGCTAGCTTTGAAGAATCTTCAGTAACATCTGCTCTAACCTAATTACAAATCAATAACATACTTAGAAACCCCAAATGAACAATTGCAAAATATCAATTGAAAATTCTCAATGTTTACTTGAAATTTGCACTCCAGAAAGGAAAATTCTGCATAAACTCACAATTTGAAGATCTGGATTGTCAATGGAAAGGGAAGTTTTCGCCTTATCTAGGTCTCTAACCCCAGCTTTGACAGCAAAACCCTTTGCCAGTAGCTGCTCAACGATTCTCTTCCCTGTACTTCCGGTCGAACCGGCCACGAAAATCTTTTTCTTCACATTCACGGTGCCCTGAGCTTGCTCCGTAACAACTTCTTCTGTAATTTCACTTCCTTCCATCTATAAAGAGATTAAACTGCTATTGTAATCAATACAAGCTCGAGAAAAATAAGAACGAACAAGAAGAGATGAATTAAAATTCATCTAATCCAAAACTCGTGTGGATTATGGGCGACCTAGTTCACTATTTACTCTTTCCACATGTTCTAGGAATCCAAACGGTGAACTGTGAAGTACAGAGTGTTACTTACCTTTGAAGAACAGCGGAGAGAAAGAGAGGTTGTGTTGTTGGAAGCAGAGAAGGAAATGGAGGTTATGGAAAGAGAAGGATATGGAAAGGGAAGAGTGTGGAAATGGAAATGGGAGTTGAGAGAGCAGAGAGTAGAGGTTGTGGGTGTGAAAAGAGTGGCCATTGCTAACCAACCATTGATTTCTCTCACAAAGCTGTGACCATCGCCACGTTACCAACCATTTCACATCAAACAATTTGTCAATGTTTTTCTTTTGGAAAAGCACCCAAATGTTTTTTTATATTCTAAATGATAACCTAAAAATATTTCCAATGAGTTCGTTCTTATCGTAATTAATTATAAAAATTTCACTTTTTAATGAATAGTAAGATTATTCTAACACCTATACACTACATGATTTCTTTTTATGTACATTTTGAACGTATGAGTTGTTTTCATGTACAGTATTTTTTTTGAATAATATTACTTAATGTTGTTAGTGTAAGATTCACAATAACTCCTCACTTAACTAAAAAGTAAGTATTGTTTTTTACTTTTTATCCGACTCATGTGGATATCACATATTATAACATAATTACTGAAAAATAAATCATATATTCTTAACCGTCATTTTCTAATCATATAATCTTAACCATTCAATGTTTATTTAAAATGTCAAAAGTTAACTAATTAAATTTTACCCAAGTTAAAAAATACATTATTTGTTTTCCTCAACAACTATGTGTCATCTATATAAGCGTCATCTAAGCATAAGATATGAAAAAGTTAATGGAATGACTATAAAAAAAATATTTTTTTAAAAGTAGATGAATCATTTTTCAGTTTAAAACCTCAAAGACCATTTAAAAATGATAAAAAAAAGTAGAGTGAGCGCTTGTGTACTTTGTTTAAGATATTTTTTTAAATAACTAACTAACTGAAAGAAAATAATGATAATATTTATATCATTAATTATGTTTCGGTTTTCAAATATGTCTCATCTTATAATGGTATTGATTGTTTATTTTTCATATTCTATATGTAGATCCCTTCATTGTTTATTTTCAAAGTAGTTAAATTTGCATAAGTTAGAGCAAGCATTGCGTCGGAAAATTATATTCAATGTTTGATTCATCGAGCAATGTTAGTGTTGCCTTGATCATGAGAAAAAAGTACTATATTTTAGGTAATAGATGTCTATGAAACTGTACACATCGAAGATATATACGGAATATACATACTGTATTTCATTTATTCATATAGTTATATTAATTAGCTATTCTTTGTCTGTCAAATTGTATTTATTTTCACAATATCATATCCATTTTTCTAACAGACAAGTATAAGAATATCCTAGGTCTCTATAATTGTGACTTACACAAAGACATAAAACAATTTATCTCATTTTTATTTATCTTTTTATGCCTTATTCTAAACTGCACTCACATATTATAGAATAATTCTTAGTATATAATAATCTAACAAATGGGAATAGAAATAACTGATGTACAACACAATACCTCATTGTCCCCTCACATTAAGTGAGTGAATCTAGGTGATGGATTAGGCCAGCAGTCCCTTAACATGGTTCATTGGTTCTTATAAGAACTTTAAATTTGCAACTAAAGCACGACGGTGTCACATAGACTATTCCCAGATGAATAGTTACAACAATCATCAAATAGTTTAGAAAGTTAACCACACCATTCTATCTTCGAAACGCCCATCATATTCTAATAACGATTGTTGGTACTATTGCACGGACGAATTTCTTCTAGCACGTTACGTTGCGCGCAAGTCTCAGTCTACGTTTTGTTCTAATATTCTGTAAATTATATTGGCTTGTAGACTCGCATCTTTGAAGCTACATGTACTAACATCACATTCAAGTAGAAGACGAGCAACAACATAAACGGGGCAAGAAGCAATATTCTAAAAAAATATCACAGCATCATTAATGAGTATAGTCTTATAAGTGAAGAGAACCAGTTTTAATTTGTCATTACAATGTACTAGAAAGCAATTGAAGCACAATGTTCAAATATCACTACTCCCTGTCAACATTTGCATCACGTTGCACATAATTAGTTATTAATCAGCTTTCGTTCTGACCGGAATTCACCGATTCTAGGATAATTTGTCACCCCTATTCGTTTTGTTTCCGTCCCAGAACTGGAGCGGTCTGACCAGAACGAATTTCACTACCATGGGAAAAACAGAAGACTCCAAAGACCACTAGTTTACTGTACAGAAACTTCATGCCATAATTTAACAAAGATGTGCCAAATGCTAATGTCCTCAGAACTTCCAACTGTGTATCCATTGCAGATTTGGGGAGCAAAAAAGAAGAAAACAAAAGTTAAGCTCTATGTTAGCAAAATCATCATTTTGGTATTCTAAATATGTAGAAGATATTTGTATGATAATGAAATGTAGTGGGGCCAACCTACAAATGAGAACAAGCCTTTCAAATAATTCCATATATGCAGATACAAAAAAGAGAAGGAAAATTAAATGAGAGACACGTAAGTTTATTCTGTTAAAAAAATGTTTAGTTTAGGTATGAAAAAAAAATATTAACCTTATAACCAACCCATCTTATTTTTTTCTAACCCGAAACATAAATTGAGCTGAAAGAAAAAAAAATTTGGATTTGCATGTAAAATTTGGTGAATTCAGATTTGAATATAAAAAATACATTTTTTAACGTTTTTAGAATTAAGAAAAATTGAGAGATAATTTTGATAAAACATGTTATTTTAATGACATTAGTTTGAAAGTTAATGATTTTGAATTTTTTTATCACGTAAAACTAACATTAAGGGAAGACCCGAGTCATTTTTTACACCACTGTCTATATCATTTAAATAAAACTACAAAGGGTAGGGTGTAAGAGGAATTTTCCTAAAAGAGAAACAAAAAGGTAATGGTTGGAAAACAGTTCAAGCTTGCACTACAAAGAAGAAACTTGCTTTGAAGCAACAGAGTGATTTACCATAAAAGGGTATGTAAACGGTTCACCTGACGACTCATGATATCATATGCACCAAACCATCAGCTATCATCACTCGGTTATCGTCTTGCAGTCTCTGTACAATTTTGAACATTTTCCATTATTATCAAATAATATATAGACAGTAAGAGAGGACCTTCTATTCAATCCTTAGAATGGGAAGGCCCTGTTTATTTATTTGGTAAATGAACAAACAATTTTACCTCTAACAGTGACATTATCTCAGCAGTTGTATAACGAACATCTGCTGAGCCATTAATAGCACTCTCTATATCCGTGATAGGTATGAGATCCAACCGATTCGTGCGCATATGCTGACCAAATAAAGTATTAAATTGTTCGATTCTACAAGCCAGCAGTTGGAGAAGATATTAGATCTCGGATAACTCTACTAGAACTTGTCAGTAGAATACAAGCTATGATGCAAATGCTTGTGATTTATATATACCTTTCCGTTGATAAACTAGTGGGTCTGACGGGAGGATCGTCAATTTCCATGGCATCCACATTAGAACTAAATAAAGCATAAAGAAACAAAACAAGATCAATACGATAATATATTTACTACTATCAATCAGCGATACAGGGAAATGTTGAGAATTTTATCAGCATATATAAATATAACCCTTTTAAACTTGTTAAGTTCGTAAACATGGATGTTGCAAAATTAGGTAGTCGGAAACCCAGTTAGATGAATAATGTTTCTCATTATTTTTTACAGACTCACCTCTAACAGGAATGTGTAACTTTGAAGAGGTTTGTATTGATAAACTTATGGTGGAGCCTTGGCAGGTCTCTAGTATGCTTAGTTTTACAACCTTCCTAAATATTTTATCCCTTTTGTTTATCAGCAAAATAAACCTTTCATTAAGAAAAATTTTCTTCCCCAGTATAGCCACTATAGGAACTCTCTGGGTAGTTTCTGTTCAAGCTTTGTTGGTTGATCACTAAATGCAACTCTCCTGTTCGGAGAGATCCAATCCTTCATCTTAAAGATGGGTATATTTATTCTGGCAGATCTATGATCTATCCTTCTGAAACCCAGTCATCAAAGTATATTTTAAAAATCAAATCCAAAAACAATACGTTGCTTACCCTTGTTTTCTTTTGCTACCAGCTCCAGCGTCATGGTCAGCTCCACGTTTTCTCTGCAATTCTCTCTCCTGTTCACGCTCCTCCATCTCATTCAACTCTTTATGATATATTGCAAAGTTTAGAACTTTTAGGGCAGCATCAACATCAGACTTCAAAACCTGTTATGACAGCTTACTCATTATGAATCAAAATGAATAGTAACAAAGTATGCAAGACTGTAAACTAATGAATCCACTTTTGATACTTGAACCAAACAAAACATGGATTTTATGAACTAAATTCCCAGTTTCTGGAAAAAGAAACTTACCTTTCTGCTCAATTTTAATTTGGCGTGAGCAGTTGAGAGTCTTATAATGGTTTCCAAGGTTCGGGCAGTAATTGGAAGAGTTCCTCCCGTCTACACAAAGCATGAATATCATAACGGATGTCAAGAGAACAACAATTGGAAAGGACATCACATCAAATAATAAATAGATTTCCTGATTGTGATCGTTAACTTAAATACAATCGCTAGTTAATAACATGCCTTTGCATTTGAACCAGAATTTCTGAGCTCTGCATATGCAGTTGCAATTTGTTCAGATGCCTGTGAACAGGAATTGTGAAGTGTCACCTTATAACAGCTAAATTAAACACATAAAATGATAAGAGACAAGTTTAATTACTAGCAAGTAGCAACATATCTAGTGGTTGTGTCAAAGTGCAGAGAATACAACATTATAAGGAATTGTTGAACAACAAATATGATATACAGCGTCGAACCTCATCAGTAAGGTCAGGCTGTATCCTATGCTTTGCATAATGGATGTACTTCTTAAGAAACTTAATGGTAAGCGTATCACGCTTCCTGCCCCTATCTGTTTTCTTTCCATGTAGCATTCTGTTATACTTAACGAAGACGGAAGAGTCCGTATCAGCTTCATCTTCTCTTCCATATCTAAAGCTTCCATCAACTGCAGTCTCACCTATATCACAAAAGCCAATTAAGCATTGTTTTGAGTACATAAAATTTTGTCAAGCAAGTACATGCTACTTGTGTACCTCCATCAGTAGCAGAACGATAACGGTGCATTCGCAACACATGTTCTGAGATTTTACGGTCAATATCAGGATCCATTTGATCCAACACAATGAACAATAAATCAAAACGAGAAAGCAGCGAGTCTGGAAGCCCAATATTCTTTGTTGGAGTCAATGAACGATCATACTGTACGTTAATTGAGCACAAAGTATTAAATAAACAAAATGAGTGCAGGTTAACACTCTTTTGGAGGTACAGAAATGTAATGATCATTAAAGTACAACTTACAGTTCCATATATGGGATTTGCAGCAGCAACCACACTGCATCTAGCATTTAGTGAAGCATGGATACCAGCTTTGGCAATGGTCACTGTCTGTTGCTCCATTACTTCATGTATCGCAACACGATCTTGGTCATTCATCTTGTCAAATTCATCAATACAGACAACACCTCTATCAGCAAGAACCATTGCACCAGCCTCTAACCTTCTCTCTCCTGGTAGCATGCAGGTTATACACTATCTATAATCAACATAACATTCCAAAATCAAGAACTATCAATGTAAGTTACCTGTTTCTTGATCGGAAGTTACAGCAGCTGTTAATCCTACACCAGATGAACCACGACCAGTAGTAGAAATCGCCAAAGGGGCGATATTCATTATTGCTCTTAACAGCTGAGACTTGGCAACAGAAGGATCACCAACCATCATCATGTTGATGTCACTGAAAGGAAAAAAGAACATTCATATTATTCTTAGGAACCTAGAATTTGCCCAAAAGTGTTGAGCCAAGAAATAAGCGAGCATTCGAATCATGCTTGTAAGCAATGGTGAAAGAGTGCTTAGTCAATATGAGGATTGTCATATGATCCAAATATACAAGATTACTCACCCTCGCAAGTGAGTGCCATTCTTTAAGTTCTTTTCAACTCCACCAAGCATCAACAATATCACTGCTTTCTTTATCCAAGAATGCCCATGTATAGAAGGTGCAAGAGAATTGCCGAGAAGCTCAAATGTATCATCTGTTTCAGCTATTTTCTTAATGTTTTTCAAGTCCTCAGGGCTGTAAATTGGTGCATTTGCCTCTTTGTTGAGCAAGGAAACATTGTTAGCTATGAGAACAGTCCTACATGGAAACGCCACTTAAACAAGTTTTAAAGCTGAAAATAATCGCAGGGTAAATATATAACCAGGCTTGAAAAAAAAAGCTAATTAATGTTCTTTCAGCTACCTGAAAACTCCATTCATACTGCCCTTGCTCTTTCCTGGAAGAGCTTTGTAGATCCCAACGACAGCAACACGGTCGCCAGGCTTGCATGAGTCGACCAAGTCATCCTCAACTACAACATCAACTGTTCGCGGAAGCTGACCAGGAGCCGCATTTTCAGGCACTTCTTGCATCGATAATGTTTGATGATCTTTGTATCTACACAACCCATACTCAGTAACCAACAGATTGCCATTTTCATCCTGCCAAATACTTTCCTTCAGAAAAAGGTCCATCTATAACGAAACATAATGTTCTGAAAGATAAAAAGTTCAGATTACCCTTGTAGGATACACAGACCCCGTGGGCAAACCCATGTTGGATGTAATATCACGGTATTCACGACTGGTAAAACTCGCAGTTGCAGGGCAGTAGTGAACACTTTTGACAACTTTTGGCCTTACAAGAGAACCTAAAGATCAATCACCAAATTAGATTAACGCATTAGAGATCATTATCAAGTAATATAATAAGAGCAAATTTTTCTGTGACTACAATATATAAACTTCACATTTATGTGTGAAAGAAAGCATCACATGATTCATAAAATATAAATAAAATGGTGTATCCCTTTAAATCCATACATGTGGTTGTACTTTAAACCTTCATTATATCGGTCTCCTTGAGTATGGCATTTCATTTGAGATAATTGCTAGGGTAAAGTTGAAACTTCAGAAAAGATTTATAAAACATTTGATAGGACCACAAAATCATTTATCAATATTATAATGATGATATACCTTACCAAAACCATTGATTAGTCTATGTCCCCTCCATAAAACAATTTATAGGAGCACAAAAAAACACATTATTCTTATAATGGTGATATACCCTGCCAAAAACCATTGATAAGTTAACGACCCCTTAATCTGGTAAATATATTTCACATATACAAGCTTGGATGGGAAGCTACATTAGGAAGAACTTATGTTCAAGTTCTTTCTCACAAGTTTCCGGCATTAGTTTAATGTACGAAAACTTTAATTGCAAAGAGAAATTTGTGGACAATTTTGTCTAAAATCAATGGCAATGTTTGAATCTTGGAAAATAAGAGGAAAAGAAAAATGTGGGGAAAATAACTGGAATTAGAGAAAAAGAGAAGGAACTTATTAATAAAGTAAAATTCATTCATATAAATATTTTCCTCAACATATTCCAAAGACTCCAAACAATGGAAATGCAATCCTTCACATATTCCTTTCATTTCCCTACTAATTTCCAA
Source organism: Datisca glomerata (assembly GCA_003255025.1). NCBI lineage: Eukaryota > Viridiplantae > Streptophyta > Magnoliopsida > Cucurbitales > Datiscaceae > Datisca > Datisca glomerata. Next base: position 2,005,434 of record QANY01010600.1, read on the forward strand.
GATTCAAACATCGCCTTAGTTAATAGCCACATGAAAAGTTAATGATCATAATAAAAATGTCAAGAAACCTTACATTTGGTTATAATTCCCTCAATGCAGACCATGGAACCAATAAATTCAGAGAGAAGCTCTCTGGGTGTGACACGTCGAGAAACAAAAGGTCCCTCAAATCCCACGAGAACTTGCTCGCCTTCCTTGAGGTACTTTGGGTCAATACTGCGAGCAGTTTCTGTAACAGCATCACAGAATGATTGCATGTACTCACTTGGATTCCTAAGAATCCTGAATGACAAAAAAATAAGGGAAAACAAATTGACTTAGAGGAGAGAACACTTTCAATCACTGGAAATTCTATTTAATCAACTAGTTGACAAAGTATTTGCCAATACTTTACAATCAATTTTCCACACATCATAGCATAAAATATTTGTAAGCATAATTCTCCTTGCTCTTTTACTAAGAAGTTTGGGAAAAGTTACTCTGAATTCAGTAATGTTATTCTTGTTTCTTTCTTCTTTGTATATAATTATCCTTTCCATTTTGACTTCCTTTTGCAAAAGATTGAACTCAATCTTCCACTTAGTCAGACCGAGATTGTCTATAGATGGGTTGATACTGTGGATGATACTCAGAGAGTTCACCTGTATTTATTATTAACCTTCGGGGAATTATTAACGGCAGTAAACTATAAAATTTAAAATCTTGAACCAGATGATTGCTACGTGCAGTCAGCTTAAGCATAAACTAAGAAGGGTAGAGCTAAAACCTTTAGTAAAAATTACTTGGAACCCTTAAACATTTTACGTCTAAACGCAATTAGTAAACTAATTGACCACTCGAAAGAATTTCCTTGGAACTCCGACAGTAAGTATTGGATTTTGAAACAGTCCCCGTGGTTTGATTTAAACAAACAAGTGGTAACGAGAAACAAAAGAACGGAAGGATCATAGGAAAAAAGGGAAGAACCTGGGACCGAGGTCTCGAAAAGAATGGAGATCGGAGATATTGACAATAAGACGGCGACGCCTGTGGTTGATCATGGCCTTGATTTCGTCCATGTATATGCCTTTCCCGACCTGATTCAGTTGAAAATTAAGAACATAAATGAAACTAAGCCAGAGATTTACAATGGTATTGTCAACAGAGATGCATGAAAAATAAAAACACCACAGACATCTTGTTCGAGAAACTCCAAGAAATCTCGCTTGTGAGCTGCCCTAATTTCGTCGCTGACGTCCATTTCTAAGTCAACTACGTCTTTCACAAATTCACAGACAGAGTCACAAAGAGACTGAGAGAAGGGAGAGTGAGAGAGCCGCTGAGAATGAATTGCAGAAGAATGAAGTGTGTGTATTTTTCGCAACCGGGAGTGACGTTTTGGCGGGAAAAAAGTCACTGGGACTTCGTGTTTGGCGGGAAATTAGTTTGGTTTATCGTCTACTCCCACTCCGGTGTCGGGCCAAGATGTAACTTTCTCTACCCGGTCCAATTCAGTATCATCTTTTGATGGGTAACCTTCAGGGAGACGGAGAACACGAAAATGATCGAAAATGAGAGTCGTAACATTAATGAATTAGTTATACCTGTATAATTTTCACTAAATTAATTATTTTGATAATTTTACAACTTTTTTCTACCGACCATTTTTGTAAACCACCCTTTGAAGCCTGTATTTTTTTGTAATTTTCAGTAACGTTTATACGTAAATGTTAGTGCATGGTATTTCTTAAAATTTTATATGTAAAAATGATTTTTATATTTTTACATGTAATAATGATATTTTTTAATTTAAGAAGTTTTGAATTAATCGTGCAATTATTAGGCCATCAGTTATTTCAATCACCACATAGTATTAGTTATTTGGTTACATTAGCGGTTACTATCTTTTAAAGGTTTTTTTCTATAATAGGATTATTTTGCCAAAATTTCAGCATTATAGTTAGAAATTAATCAAGCCTTTGAAAATAATCTCTTTTGATTTTTTTTAATTTCAAAATTATCTTTTTTTTAATAAAAAAATTGTGGTTTGTGGTTAGTTTAAATAAAATTGGATATAATACCTAGGGAGAACTACAAGAATTGTCTTTTTGAGCCATTCTAGTAGGTAAATGGCCGCCCAAGATTTTATTAGCAAAGATGGCCGCCCAAGATTTTATTAGCAAAGATGGTCGAGTGGTCATTTACTAATGGAAAAGGCCCAATCCACGCGCTACAGTAGCGTGAATGACCCAGTCCACGCTCCATTTAATCAAAACGTGCGTTTTGATGGTTTAAACAAAACGTGAGTTTTGGGGAATATAGAGAAGCGGGAAAATGAAACACCTTTCATCGTGAGATCGATGACACGTGTCAATATATCCTGATACTCACCATTAAATTAGAAATCAAACGATTGTCACTCAAAAAGCACTAAAACACCTTGTATCACCAGAACCTCCCAACCCACTAAGAAACAAACCCTCTCCATGCCATTGAAACCGTCCACACGACGCCATTGAAGCCGTCATTCTTCCTACCTGAAAGAAAACATAACCGCAAGGAATAAGCTATTAAAGGAGCTCAAAGCTCGACAAACATTCAGGAAAACATGTATGAAAATTTCTTCTTTAATTTATGTTTTGACAGTATCTAAATTAGTGACCTAATTTTGGTTTTTTTATTTTCGGTGGTTTAGATGCATATTAAGTCCATGATTTCACCTATCAAAACTAGATGATTCTAGTATCTAATTTAGTTACAAAAGCTATTACTAAACCCTATCGTGTTAGTTTTCTCTTTTGTAGAATTTACTAGTATATAGATTAGTGACCTAACAAAATATAAGTTAAATTCAGTTTACTATGTGCATAATTTTGAATATGTTACATGCATTTTATAAAAAGACCAAAATTAGTATTGAAATCTGTATAACAACCCACTGCTTGTTTTGCCAAGCAGTGGGTTATCAATGTAGATATCTGTCAATAATTTAGATATTGGTTTTAAAAAACATGGTTGCTTAAAAGTGTGTTGTTATTTTGAAAGATGACTCGAGCTAAAACACAATGAGTAAAAGGGTTAAAAGAAAAAAAGAAACAAGAAGGACCGTCACGTAGAACGCGATTTCAACTTCGAATAAATGAAGATAATCAACAAATAGGAGAACAAATCCCGATAAATGAAGAATTGTTTCAAACACAAGATGAAACACAACCGAACCAGGACAACACAAGAGGAAGACACACAGCCTACAACGGAAGACAATACACAACCCACACCTGAACAAGAGGAAAAACAATATGAAGAAGAAGACGATGATGATGGAAATGATGAAGATACAAATGAAGAATATGTTGAGGAAGAAGCCAATGAAAAAAAAAAGAATCTGAGATGAAATCAATTGAAGAAAACGCGTACAATTCCAAGGTAAAAACATCTTTATATTATGATATCTGTCAATAACTTGGATACTGCTGTGATTTAATTTTATTACCAATGCAGGATAACCCATTGCTTGTTCTACCAAGCAAGCGGAACTCCAAGCATTGGATAAATCTCTATTCCGGCCTTTTTGTCATTTCAACGATAAAAAAGATTTTGAACTCCAAGTAACAAAGATGTTTCAAAGAGACATGTTTTGGACACTTATTAGACATACAAATTCATAGTTTCCCCTCACAGCTATTCATGCATTTAATGAGGAGAAAATGTCGTACCATCAGTAAAACTGAAGGGGTAAGCTTTAACATTGATGGCAATGTTATGAACTTTGGCTTAAAAGAATTTGCACTAGTGACAGGGCTGAATTGTGAGGAGTATCCACTGATACAAAAGGAGGGGGGATGAAGAAAGGAATGCTAAGAGAGGTTGTTTTCCCATCAATGAAGTCGATAACGCGTAAAAACCCTGCATTCTCATGCAATGCGATGCAAGGAGCAAAAGCGAAAAATAAGATAAAGGTTGAGCGGTTATACTTATTTGAAAACCTTCTCTTAACTCGTCAAGAGAGCATAAAGACTGGCATTCAACATGTCAATTTAATTGATGACGAAGAAACATTCAAAAGACATCCATGGGGAAGGCTGTCATACGAACTAACAATCGAATTCATTAAAGAATATCAGAAGCACGTAGATGCAATGGGATATGGTGTTGGTGGTTTCCCGTACGCTTTGATCGTTTGGGCGTACGAGACTATCCCCAACATTTCATCAAGGAAAAATCAATTCGCCGAGAGGATAGCGACAACAATTGCAAGGATTTGCAACTGGGAATCGCATGCCAGCCCTTGTGGAATGTCTTAGCCAATACTGTTTTTAACACTAACTTGGTGTGTAATTTAATTTCTGGTATTTAATATTATTTACTATTGTTGAAAAATCTGCTTCTTAATAACCTTAATTTATTAAATGATCAAACAGCTTTGAATCGTGTTGACAAGAATGGTACTGACCCAGAAGGAACTGGAAGCACCATACATGGAGCCTTTCCATAACACGGAACAGACAACGACAAAAGTAAAGGAACCAATAATGGCTATTGTCCAATCCGAGAAAGAGGACTCATTTGAGAGACTAATGAAGAAACCTCGTAAGAATGAAGGAGAAGCGGGGAGTAGCGGACCAAGAGCCTATAATGAAACAAAGGAACAATCGCGTTTGATATTCGAAAGCTTGAATATAATATCAAACGACATAAAAAAAATTTGAAAGATTAGACCAACAAGCTGGGCAGCAAGAAGCGGTAAGAAAATTATATACTGTTCATCATAAAATCATGAATATTAGTACTGATATATTTTATATTGATAAATAGGAGTATGAACAAGATCAAGGCCAAGAGGAAGGCAAAGATGAAGGCAAAGAGGAAGGCCAGCATGAGGAAGTATTGGTGAAGGGTTTTAGGAGCAAAGGCAGCTATTCAAAGAAGTCGAAAGGAAGAAATCAGTTGGTCAAGAAAAGCAAAGCTCTTGAATCACCATATGTGGATGACAGAGCAAAAAAAGTGAAGAAGACGATAGCGAATGATCAAGGACCGAAGCCAACTTCACTTGAAATCGGACTAAGCTTCTCTCTTGGATCTCAATTTGATTAGTGGGTTTTGAATTTGTGTTTTTAAGAATTTGATATGGATTTGTGTTTAGTATGGATTTTTAACAAGTTCCTAGATGTCGTTATATGGATGCTTATGAATATGTTTTTCCATGACACATACCGATATAGCTCGAGGAACTATATACCCGTCCCTCAAATGTTCCTCAGTCGATGGTGTAAGCTTCGTTTTCAAAAAAGATGTTGTCGTTCTACGCTCGTAAAACCACCTCAAACACATTTGATGTATAAATTCCAACAAACGTATGATAGGAATCACGTGCTTCAACTAAAACATTTTTAATATTTGCAGAGATGTTCGAGGTCAGCATGTTATACCACTTACTAGGAAAATAAGCTCGTGCCCATCTAGGAAATCAATTCCCTCTAAATAAGAACGGACACGTGAAGATATCTTATCCAAACTTTGTATGTGACGCTCAAATATCAGGCATAAGATAAGCCTTAGCACGTGCATAAAAAATGGGATCAATGTTATTCGGCAACTTAAACCTAGTTTTTATATTCTGACATAAATGGAACATGCATGCTTCGTGATGAGCATCAGGGAAAACAATACTAATGGCTTTGGAAATACTAATGTGTCGATCAAAAACAATAACTAAATCAACAACATCTCCAACGCAAGAATGCAACTTACGCATGAACCATATCCAAGAATCATCATTCTCTGAGTCAACTATAGCAAATGCTAACGAAAAAATTTGGTTTTTACCATCTAAAAAGCAAGTAGTTAACAAAATACCTACATACTTCACCTTTAAAAACGTGCCATCAACCAATACCCATAGTTTACAGTGTCTCCACCCATCTAAGGATGCAGCATTAGATATAAAATAATACTTGAACCTCCCAGCAGAAGTCACAACATAATCGGTAACGGAACCTGAAACAAAGCAATAAAAAGTAAAATAATAATAACTAAACTATATGCTATATTTACTAAGCATAAGTACTTATGTCAAACCAGGATTAGTTTCATGCAATGCTGTAAAAAATGAAGTGGCAGTGTATGATTCTTCAGGAGACCCCAAAATAGAATTCATGGCAATTTCTTTCCCCCTCAAAGCTTTATGATAACTAACATGGACTCCATGTTTTGCACGCATGTGGTTAACAATCTCCTTTGGACGACTCTTACGTAAACAACCAGTCTTATAATTTTATTTTAAACACTCAGTGATCACGATAGCACTAGCTTGTCTATGATCATTTTGTATAATAGCTAATGAACAAAAATGTCCACTAATATACTTCCTAACCATCCACAAAACACTATGCCTATATCTCAAAGCACGTAAATACTAACAACAAGAGTCATCAACACAAAACGTTCACCATTAGACTTCTTCATCTTAAATTGAAAGTTATTTTTTAAAGCAACCACTTGAATTGCTTTCTTCAACTCTACGTTACTGCCAAATAGATCTCCCTCCATAACATGAAAATCAGTTGGAGCATTCTCCACATCAACAGTCTCAATGAAACGACAATCAGATGGTTGATCAACAAGAACATTACTAGCAGTAGAAACAACCGTGTCGACCCAAGAACAACTAGCATTGGCCATAGTTGGAATTTGTAAATTTTGACCAATCTCGACAACTAACGGACAATAGATATTTTTTGCAAAAGAAATAAACCATGAAACGTCACTATCATCCTTCAACTCCAACACATTATAAGATGTCGTCCCAACACCAAGAACAACCTTCATAACTATATTTTCTCGTATAGCAGACAAACATAATTCACGTATAACCAAATCTAATAGGACTCCAAATGTTGAATCATCATCAACAAAAACCGGTTTTAATTTGTTATCCACATATGTATTGGTATCACACCACCTACCATCATAAAACAAAATAATAGGAACCTTCGACATGCCTGAAAATACAAATATTCATAGAAAAACAATAAGATGGTACATAAAATTGATAATGGCAATATATAATTTAGTTACCAGTATATAAAAGCAAGACTCATAATAATGTTTGTTTGAAAGGAAGCAAGAAAAATACTTCCTAACAATAACACATAATAACGAAGAAAATACATAGACTTCAATAAAACAATGTACATAATTTAACAAGAACATTCCCTAGATAAACAATCATAAATTTTCTACTTAGAAAATCTGAAAATAACGAAATTGCAAGAAATCGCAATATAAATCGCAAATTTTCTAAACAATAAAAACAAGAAATTGCAAAGAAAAACTTAATAATGTGGAAAATCAAGAAATATAACTCACCTCGTCGGAGAAGAATAAGCAGAAAAGGCGATGGAAGCAGCTCACTAGAGAAGAAGAACAACCAGCAGCTTGCCGTAAAACAATAGCAGTTCACCGAAAATAGAAGGCTTGAATCTGAAAATAGTATCAGCTCGAAAACAAAGATCGTTGCAATAGGGTTGTTCAGAAATCGTGACTTCTTCCGATGAGGAAGGAAGAAGCGCATTACAGTAGGGTTGCCAATTTTGAAAACCCACAGCTCGTTTCCATTCTTCTAGCTCGCGATAGAGAATGACAAAATAGGGAAATAATAAAATTTTAACTGCTCCAGCTTTAGCACGTGCAATATTCAATCATCCCTGCAATTTAAGAAAAAAATGAACATCTTGTTAAATACACCCAGCAAAAGTGATGAAAATTGCAAATTTCTCTAATATTTATATCTAGTATTTGATCGTCATATATTTTGAAAACATGTTTATGTTTCATTTTCTTGTTCAAGTCGGTTCGTTCGGTTCTTTTAATATAGCAATTGTAATCAGTTTGACTATTTTTAATAACCGTATTTTCGGTTTGACTATTTTTCTCAATAACTCTGTAATCGGTTCGAACCGATTACAACCGTTTTTTAATATATATTTTATATTATTAATTATTGTTATTTAGTTGAAGTAAAAAATCAAAACTAAAACTAAAACCAATTAAACAAATTCCCAAACAAAAACCCTAACACTCACCTCGCACCTCCATTTTCTTTCCTCTCCCTCTCGACAACCATCGTCTCCATCAGCCCCTCGTACGAAAATTCTTGATGTTTTAAAAAGTTTTACAGGTGCAGTCGAACCGGTTACAAGTAACCAAACCAAACCGATTACTTTGGTTATATTCGGTTCGGTTTGGATGGTTACACCGGATCAGCTCGGTTTGGTTATATATGTAACCGGTGGATTTGGTTCGATTACAAAAACACATTACTAACCGACCGAACCATGCACACCCTTAATGAGAAATATATATTTAGTAGACTTGTTTAACCATTTATTTATAAACACAAATTCTAAACATCATGTTAACTTCAAAAAAGAAAATATAACTCGATTCTTTTTTCAAAAGATTAAAACTTAACTGTTTAAAAGACCAATCCCCCATTGGCCAAATTAATCCATCATACACACAGTTTGGTCGCGAGTTCAAATCCGTCATATATTCATTAATCCACTTCTTATTCTTAATCTGTGGTGGTTTGGACTTACAGACCTTTTATTGCAAATGCCTAAACAAAACATGTATGGATGTATAGATGTGTGTGTGTGTGTGCACGCATGTGTGTATATATATAAATTATGCATACATGGTCACCACATATACATGTCTGAACTTAGCTCACAATCCATCACATCCGTAGCTAATACTGTAGCGTCCACCTTTGAGGTAACCGAATTAATTGCATATCAATGTGCAAAAGAAGTTTTAGATAAATGGACTATACCCAAAGTGAAACCCTGAATAATTTATAAAATTGGAATATTTGATTTCACTAGCCGAAAGATCATTAAAACTTTTGAATATGTTATTCCTTTACAGAATAATGAGGATATCATATATCTCTTGCATATTCATGATTTATATTCGTTCATGCAAAAATATAAATATCTGCATATTGGACTTGTTCAAATTGCATCAAACCGTTAACTTTGTTAGGTCAGAACACCAACATACAATGCACTCTAAGAAATGGTCGGTGCTTAAACTAGAAAACCTCCCTTATGGGAGCAATAACGACTAGTCTATCTCATGGACCAGTCTATTTTAAATATCTGAACCAAGCATTGCTCTTTCTAACAGCAATCTAGCCAAAGTTATTGAACTGAGAGTCCAATCTCATGGCTATGATTATCTTTCCGGATCTGCTCCTTTTGCTATCCTTTTTAGGATCCATCTTAAGGTTCTCACAACCTTAAATCCCTACACTCGTAAACAAAGCAAGGACATATAATCCTTATTGATATGAATATGTTCAACAACCAAGTTGTTGTCCTCGCATGTTTCCCTAGTCTGAAATTACCTTTCCTGACACATGGCAAATCCCTCAGGCCGTACCTACCAGACCTATCATCCGAAAATCCATTGAAGATGTCATTCAAACTCAAGGAGGTAATGGTTATCTTCGATTTCAAAAATCGTTAACTAAAAGTCTTTCTACTCTTAGTAATATAAGTATTCCTCCCTATAAGGTTGATCTACCAGAATCCTCTAGACACTCCATAGCTGACCCTATAGGATCTGATGAATCTGAACATTCCTTTCTCCCAGAAGATCATATTAGAGGAATTCATATATCTGACATCCAGATCCCTCATGGTGTTTATAAATCTCATCCTAATAGAAGGTCAAATAGTCCAACCCCCAGTGACATACAATTTAATATTTAATGGATTTTACACCCAATAACTTCCTAAGACAAAATCTTCACCAGGATTTTATGCAGCCGAAGTATCAGGATTTTAGGGATTGGTATTTTTTCAACCATAATTCTTAACAACTTTTAGATCTCAAAAATCTGTATTACTTCCAGTTAGAATGAGATCAATGCCTTCAGTCTTTTCTTGAATAGTATTACTAGCTTATTCTACAAGTCAAAATACATGATGACCAGCAGTTACCAGTTATGTCTAACATACAGAAAATATGGATTACTACTAATGGTAGAACCTACCAATCCACTCATCCACCATCTTTATCCATAGAGCTTGCTCTAGGAAATGGGAATCAAAAACCGTTAGTCATTAACCCTTATACTGAGGTCACAGATAAGGTAACTCATCAGAAACCTGTTAAAGTTAATGATATTCTACCCTTAGCTAAACAGAATAATTATACCAATCTTTTCCTCCAAACGGTAGGCACGCAGTTAACTAGAATAGAGGACCAAGTCACTCAAATCCAGGAAATACAAGCTAAACCCCATCCATCCTATAAATGAAAACTTACTCTTGAACCTGTCACTCTCAAGCCTCCTCTAGATGTGCAGAATTTTAAATTAAAATCCAGTAAGAATGAAGATGATTTCATGGAGATCCTTATGAGAAAAATAAAAATCTGAAGATCTCCACACCTGAAACTTCTTCAGGTCAACTGAACATGATGAATCATGATGATTCCCCCAATCCAGAAGAATCTGAATAATATTCTTTATCTCAAATTTTAGATATCTAGAAGAATTTTGATGATACAATCAATAAACTCTCTTCTTTCTACTCTAAAATGCCTACTACTAGTATGGTTTTAACATGATCAAGTATGTATTACTACCCTAAACCCACCCCTCAAGATCTCTTATATGAAGAAGACTTCCTTCATTCTCAGAAATCTTATCATGACAAAACCATCTATGAATGAAACATTGATGGTAGAATTGAGTATCAAGTCTTTGAGACCATCCATCAAATGATCATGTACTCTTCTGTTTGTAAGCAGAATGATAATATAGATCACTAGATCTGCCGGCTTCTGGTTAATAATTTTACAAGAACACTTAAGGGTTGGTGGGACAATTGTCTCACTAAAGGTCAAAGACAAGAAATCTTAAATTCCTTTAAGATTAACTTAAATTCGCTTACTGGAACCTAGACCATAACAGAAGATGCATGTTACACTCTAACCCAATCCATAATTCACCACTTTCTTGGGCCAGGAATTATGAATACTGACAGACATCGTAAACTTCTCCAAAATCCAAGATGCCTATCTTTAACCCACTTTAGATGGTATAAAGATGTCTTTCTTATGAAAGTCATGCAAAGAGGAGATGCCAACGCTGAACATTGGAAGGCTAAATTCATTTATGGCCTCTCTAGTCTGTTTGCTGAAAGAGTTTACAGAAAACTCTGTGTTAAGCATGATCAAATGAATATCTCATATGATCAATATACCTATGGACATCTCATTTCCTTAGTAATTGAAGAAGGACTAAGACTCTGCAATGATATGGAATTACAACATATGGTGAAAAGCCAAAATCTTGACAGCAGAAAAGAATTAGGTGAATTATGTAATCAGTCTGCCTACGATACTAAGATTCAGTATCATTCTTCATCCAAACCCCATAGGCTTCTACTTCTAATCCTTAAAAAATATTTTCCTAAAAAGAAATCCAGACATAAAGAGTCTAGGCACAAAGATCTGCAACATGAGAAGCAGTCTCACTCTAGTCATCCGAAAGTCAAATCTATCTGTTATAAGTGTGGACTACCAGAACACTTTGTCAACAAAACTATTCATGGCTTTGATACCAATGTACGACTAATCAACATGCACCTATCAAGTGAGGGGCTAACCACTGCAAACCCAGCCAATTCACATAACAAAATAACTCATAATTAGCACGTTTGTCGACGGTTTACATGGGTCAACGACCCTAACACAATCCCTGCTCAATGGACATTACCAATACGCAACTTGGGTGATGCCCACTAATTATTCATTATTTGTTCTCTGGATTTACTGTAGTCTACAGTGTTTGTTTCCTCAGCCTTAATAATTACATATTGAGTGCCTTCGACTTAGCATAAGGATCATGAATACTAGAGATTATAGTAAATGTTATATTAGGTTTAAATTAGTACATATGGTCTCATGAACAATTACTATTTAAATTAAAAGAAAACTTACGAATGCTGGGAGCACTATTGGGCTCCTGAAAGTAGCAACGTTATATTGCTTCAAGTCTTATTTAGAAATGTGGGTTATGTAATAACAGAGGAGAGAGAGTTTAGAGAGAATGTGTACAGGAAATGGAGAACATTTTTTTTCTCAACACATGAGAGCCTAATATAGACTAAGGTTGCAGAAAACTTCTACTCCTCAACAAGGGTGAGGTGCCCTTTTATAGATTACAAAGTAACTATAGTACATAAAACTTATCTAGAGTACATAAAAGTAAGTATAATACAAAGCAAGATAAGGTGGCATGGTTGCATTGAAGTCGTCAATCCTTATCTTTGGTGAGTGGGAATCTTCTATTGAGAAAAGTGGATTTGTCTTTTCTGTGGAAATGGGAGACACCTGCATTATTGCTGTTGTTCATGTTGCTACTTTAGAAAAGTAGTTTGGTTGCTTCTGGTAGTGGGCTGGGGTAGCAGATCAGACTTTGGCTTTGTCTTTCTTGTCTTTGTCAATCTATTCTGAAATTATTATAGTTAACGAATCCCAGAAGTCTATAATTGTAGGTTCTGGTAGATCATCTTTCAAGATGCTGAAATCATTTCATTAGCGAGATCAGCAGTTAGATCAGCATGAGTCTACTGACTCTAGTGAGAATTGGATGTGCCCATGGAGGTGCATCGGTTCCAAAGACATGAAGAAATTATTCTTTAACAAAGTCCATGGTTTTAATTGCCAATTCTTTGTCACTGATATTAGGAAATTTTTGTTTGATTAAGTTCTGGGCATTCAGGAATGGATTTCCTGTGGGTGCTGGTAAGGCCTTTGGTATAGCTTCAAAGCAGGCTTGCAAATGTACTTTGATTGTTTTTATCAGTTCAATTAAATGGGGATTCATGCCTTTGTCCCACCATTTAGTAAAGAAAATTCTTTTAAGTATTGGAATCCCATTTTGGTATTCACATTTTAAGCCCATTTCCTGATCCACGGAATATTAAAGCGGATAATAAAATGAATTAAAGATTTTACAACGGTAATGTTTTTGTTTAGAAGGGAATATGTAGAATGTCATTCCCTGAATTTGTTTGAATTTGTTCAGGTAAAGTCTCAAAGTTAATGTCAAATTTATCCCACCACTGGAGGAACCAATTTGGATGTCCAGTATTGAGAACTTCAGGATAGATACGGATAAACCATGTATGGTTATGAATCAGATTTTGATAATAAAATGTATTGGTAAATGATTCATATAATCCCAATAACTGTATTTCACTATTTTTTGGTGGATCTCTATAGTTCAGGTTGTAGGGGGATGAAGACCTCGTTGATTGAAAGTTTCGGATTCTAGCCTTACTAATGTAATAGTGTTGGTATTTCTGTTTAAGTCATGGAATGTATGTATGATTTTCATGCAACCAGATTGCACTATGATTGCCTTATAAATATAGCAATAATGTTCAAATATAGTCGGATACTGTTGTGTGGAGAGATATCGATTTTTTATCTCCCATGGATTTACCATCCATTTTTCATCAGCGGATTCAATGGTGAGGATTATTTCCTCATGAATACCGTTAGGTATATACTATACAAGTATCAAGATGACTTCTTTTGTACTCTTTCGATTATTAGCCTCTTGTACACTAGGAAATTTGGTTGGCCAAAATATGCCATTTATTCTGCCTCTTCCGCGGCCACGAAAGCTACGGCCACGTCCTTGGTTATTCATTCTATTATCCTTGCAAATATTCACGAGTTAAGAAGTCAGGGAGTGAGTTCTGTTCACCTTTGATATACTCAATATCAAAGTCAAATACGGATAATATACTCTGCCAAGAGACAAATATCTGTTTGGATGCAAGATTTTGAACATCTTTTTTAAAAATTTATTTTGCAGCAGATCATTCAACACGGATAATAAAATGCTGATTTAATATATCATCTTCAAATTTAAGAACACATTTAACTATCGCTAAACATTCTTGTTTTATAATGGGATAGTTTTTAGCTGGTCCTTTTCAGGTGTCAGATGTGAATCTTAATAGTTCTTCTTTCTGTTTCTGGGGATTAAGTTGTTTCATAATACCTCCATTGCCTAGATTAGAAGCATTTGTTTCTACCATTTTATGCCAATTAGGATTAGGTGGAGATAAGCAACGTAACTGTTTAATTTTTACTTTAATGTTTTTAACGGCTAGTGTATATTCTGGAGTCCAAGGAGCAGGATTTTTCTGAAGCCTATTATTCAGAAGAGAAGTATCATGTGCTAATTGCAGGTAAAAGTCACGAATATAATTAAGACTCCCTAGAAGTCTTTGTAATTGAGTCTTATCTTTTATTTCGTCTGAAAATTTAGAAGCAAAGTCAATGCTACGGTTAATGGGGATAATTGTACCATTCCAAATATTATGGCCTAAAAATCTTACTGTTGTTTGAAATATTTTCATTTTACTGGCAGATAAAACTAAGCCATTTCTATTAATGACATTCTTGAAAATATTCAGATGTTTGATATGTTGATCTATGAATGATGAAAAGATTAAAACATCATCAATGTAACAGATAATAAATGCAGTGTAAGCGTTAAATATATCATTCATGATATGTTGGAATTCAGAAGGGCAATTTTTAACCCCAAAGGATAAAACATTTCATTCATAATGGCCAAAAGGTATGGTGATGACAGTTTTATACCGGTCTTGTTCAGCTATTTAGATTTGCCAAAAGCCTGATTTCAGATCAAATTTTGAGAAAATCATTAAGTCTGTCTCGTAGATCTTTTTTATTCGATATATGATATCTAATCCATTGTAAAGCATCATTAAGCGGTTTGTAATTGATCACTAACATAGGTGACCCTCTATCAATTTCAGTATTTTTATTAACATAGAAGCCAGTACAGCTCCAAGGAGACTCACTAAGTCTAATTAATTTTTTCAGTAACAGAGATTCAATTTCTGTTTTGCATAGTTCTAAATATTTCTTTTTCATTTGACTAGATCTAGATTTAGTAGAAATAATTTTCTCATTAAAGTCTGGATGGTATGGTAAGGATATAATATATTTCTTCCTATCCCAAAAAGTATTAGGGATATCACTACAGATTTCTGTTTTGAATTAGTGTAGAATTGTTTTTATTTTATTCTGTATTGCTGGTTATTGTATACATTGATTAATAGTCAAAAATTGTATTTCTTTCTATAGCAAATTTAACTGATTTGTTTTATTCTCAATCAAATGTCTTATGAGATCAACTTCTTTAGTGTGCGGTTTTGTAATGAATTCAAAGGTAATCTCAGAATTATTGATTATGGTATGGATATCGGAGGTATCAATTCTGGTGATAGGCATGATAGAGTTGAGAAAAGGATTGCCTAAGATGATACTTTGTGTCGTGTTCTTTATTAACACAAATGAGGCAGATATGCAAACACCCTGTTTGCATATAAGCGCGTCTGGTATTTTATACTGAATTCTCATAGAATTACCACTGGCACTGGTCAGAGATTGAGTAGTTTTCTGGAAGTATTTGATAGGGATTAGAGCCTCATGAATACAGTTCATATCTACACCACTATCAACTAAGACAATGGCGTTAGTAATGATGAAATCGGGTTTAATTACTAAGGTGATCTTAATATACCATTTCTGGAAAGCTACTTGGTTAAGAAGAAATAAATACAGATTAGTATCTTTTGTCTGATTTGGTGAAGTCAAAGGCTGACTTGGGGAAGGTTGATTTGGTGAAGTCAAAGGTTTGACTTTGACTTGGTGAAGTTTGACTAGTTTGAGCTGGTGAAGTCTGATCTGGTGAAGGCTGATCTGGTGAAGTCTGATCTGGTGAGGAAGTGGTAGCGAAGTCTACAAGGATTTTTCCTTTGAGATTAGATTGTTTGAGCAAATTGAGATCCTGAGAAATGATTTGATTAGCAGTCTTGAGCTGCTGAATTTCAGACTTACTGATATTAATCTACATTTTCATATCAGAAATGGTAACAGATTTGTGATATATAGTCATATTGAATTCGGTTTAAAAGTTTTTTCATACTGTAGTTTTCTACGGGCCTGATATCAGGAGTGGAATATTTCTTGTAACAAATTTCTAAAAACTTTAACTTCATCTCTGGATCGGTTATTTGGTTAGCTATGACGAGAAGAGATCGCTAAGTATCGGTTAAAATATTAAGACCTGGTCCATTCAGATCTAAACCATTCATTTCAACTATTGCCTTCCAATAGTTGGTTTTAGTTATATTGCATGTCTTAGGGCTGCAACGAGGCTGGTCTAGTTGTTCAGAGGTAGTAGATGAATCAGACTCAGATGCATAGATTTGTGCAACGTCATCATCTATACTATCAATAGAACTGTCTTTAGAGAGGTAGTTCAGGATTTTCTATTGAGTCTCTTCATCAAGAGCTAACTCATGGAGTTTCTTTTTGAATTTAGATCGGCATTTGTTGGCAAAGTGTCCTGGTAGTCCACACTTATAACATATGGATTTGACTTTCGGATGACTAGAGTGAGACTGCTTTTGATGTGGCAGATCTATGTGCCTAGACTCTTTATGTCTGGATTTTTTTTAGAAAAGTATTTTTTGTTTGAGACTTTACCTGAACAAATTCATATAGAATTCAGGGAATGACCTTCTACATATTCCCTCCTAAACAAAAACATTACCGTCTCAAAATCTTTAATTCATTTTATTATCCGCTTTAATATTCCGTGGATCTGGAAATGAGACTTAAAATGTGAACCAAAATGGGATCTCAATACTTAAAAGAATTTTCTTTACCAAATGGTGGGACAAATGCATGAATCCCCACTTAATTGAACTGATAAGTATTGACGACTTCAATGCAGCCACGCCACTTTATCTTGCTTTGTACTATAGTTACTTTTATGTACTCTAGTTAAGTTTTTTGTACCATAGTTACTTTATAATCTATAAAAGGGCACCTCACCATTGTTGAGGAGTAGATTTTTTCTAAAACCTTCATCTGTATTAAGAGCTCATGTGCTGAGCAATAAAATGCTCTCTCTCTAAACTCCCTCTCTCCTCTCTTATTACACAACTCACGTTACTAAACAAGACTTTAAGCAATATATCGTTGCTGATCTCAGGAGCCCTATAGTGCTCCCTCATCCGTAAGCTTTTTCTTTTAATTTAAACAATAGATACTCATGTGACCATGTGTGTACTAATTTAAACCTAATATAACCTTTATTATAATCTCTAGTATTCATGATCCATATGCTAACTCGAATGCACTCAATGTGTAACAGTTAAGGTTGAAGAAGCAAGCACTGTAGACTGCAGTAAGTTCATAGAACAATCAATGAAAGTGGGATGTCACCCAAGTCGCATATTAGTAAGGTCCGTTGAGCAGGGAGTGCCTTAGGATCGTTGACCCGTGTAAAACGTTGAGAGACTTGCTAATTATAAGTTATTTTGTTATCTAGATTTACTGGGTCTGCAGTGGTTAGCCCTCTCACTTGATATGTGCGTGTTGGTTAGCCGTAAGTTGGTATCAGAGCCATGAATAGTTTTGGTTATAATACTGTTTATATTCTCTTTAAAGTATGCATACATGGTCACCACATACATGTCTGAACTCAACTCACCATCAATCACATCCGTAGCTAATACTGTAGCATCTACCTCTCAGGTAACCGAATTAATTGCATAGCAAGATGTAAAAAAAACTTTGGATAAATGGACTATACCCAAAGTAATACCCGAAACAATTTATAAAATTGGAACATTTGATTTCACTAGCCGGAAGATCATTAAAACTTTTGAATATGATATTCCTTTACAGAATAATGATAATATCATATATCTCTTGCATATTCATGATTTATATCCGTTCATGCAAAAATATAAATATCTGCATATTGGACTTGTTCAAATTGCATTAAAACCGTTAACTTTGTTAGGACAGAACACCAGCATACAATTCACACTTAGAGATGGTATGTGCTTAAACTAGAAAACCTCCCTTAAGGGAACAATAGGGATTAGTCTATCTCATGGACCAGTTTATTTTAATATTTACCGAATCTAAGCATTGCTCTTTCTGACAGCAATCTAGCCAAAGTTCTTGAACTGAGAGTTCAATCCCATAGCTATAATTATCCTCCCATATCTGCTCATTTTGTTATCTTTTTCAGGATACATCTTAAGATTCTTACAACCTTAAATCCTTATACCAGGAAACAAAGTGAGCAAGGGCATACAATTCTTATTGATACGAATCTCTTCAACAACCAAGTTATTGTTGCTCGCATGATCCCCTGGTCTGAAATTATCTTTCCTGACACATGGCAAATCCCTCAGGCCGTACCTACCAGACATGTCATCCGACAATCAATTGAAGATGTTATTCAAACCCAAAGAGGTAATGTTTATCTTTGTTTCCAGAAATCTTTGACTAAGAGTATTTCTAGTCTAAGAAACGAAAGTATTCCCCCTTATATGATTGATATACTAGAATCCTCTAGATCATCTATAGCTGAACCTATAGGATCAGATGAATCTGAACATTTTTTTCTCCTAAAAAAATCATATAAGAGGAATTCATATATCTGACAACCAGATCCCTCATGGTGTTTATGAACTCATCTTAACAGAAGGCTAAATAGCTCAACGCTAGTGACATGCATTTAACATTTAATGGATTTTACACAAAATAGTGTCCTAAGATAAAGTTTTCACTAGGATTTTATACAACCAAAGTATCAGGATTTTAGGGATTGATATTTTTCCAACCATCAACAACTTTTAAATCTGAAAAATCTTTATTACTTTCAGTTAGAACAAGATCAACGCCTTCAGTCTTTTCCTGAATTGTGTTACCAGCTTACTTTAAGAGTGTCTTTTCCTGAATTATATTACCAACTTACTTTAATAGTAAAACTACATGATGACCTACAATTATAAGTTCTATCCAATATACAAAAAACATGGATTACTACCGGTGGTAGAATTTAACAATCTACTCATCCCCACATTTATCCTTAGAGCTTGCTACAGGCAATTGGAATCAGAACATGTATGGTCATGGTGTTGCAACATGATGAGTAAGGTGCCAAAATATAATAAAAGATCAAAATTAAAATGATTTATTGAATAAATGTAAAAGAAAAACTAAGAGAAAACAGATGGACTAATTCTTGAAGGCTACAATTTTACCCAAATTTGACAACTATAAATGAGAGAAATGAGAAAGGTTGCAAGGGTGAAAAGAAGACCCGTTAGCTCAAATTTCCTATCTAATCACAAAATTCAGTTCTAAAGCACATCTAATTTTCTCCCTACCCATTCCCACCCCATTCATGGCAAATACTTCTCATCTAAATATGGCTTTCTTGCAGTCATCCTACAGCTTAACCAGATAGTTCGAAGTTAACGCTGTCTCAATGGTAAATTATAAACTTGAATAAGCATGAAGATCGTCCGATGTGGATGATAATCGTTGGATGATCAAGGCTTGAATGCAGAGAATGCCACGACGGAGTTGTGGCCACCAAACCCGAATGAATTCGAAATAGCTGCAATAGTTTTTAGTAATTAGATGGATATCTCTCAAAGGAAAGTATGTGTATATATAGACTGTTACAGAAACTACAAAAACATACCAATATTCACTTCATGCTGCTGTTTTTTATTTGCAACTGTATCAAACTCGACTGCGGACTCCGGGTTCTGCATTACACGTCAAAAAACGTATGAAATAATGCTTTACGGCCCTGCTTCATGGAATTTCCCTTTTATGCTATTTTCTTTACTTTAATAAGAGAAAAAAGTTCAGTAATGCTCTTTTTGCCTTATACAGAGATAATTGACATGGGAGAATATATAACGGAGAGGAGAGATTTCAAATCTCAACAGCCACTGAGGAAAAGAACTGCACAATAGCTTGACTTCATGTCATTTTTTCCTAAGATGAAGTATAAAGAGAAGAAGAATGCTTCCCAAAGTGGTTTCAAAGATAAGAAATGTCAAATTTTTCTAGTAATGATATTGACTTCAAGATAGCCTGCGGCCATATAATATGTATTGTTTCTAACATAGAATATGTATCAGAAGTGATAATTAGAAAGTGGGACATACAAACTGATTAATGCTAGGATGCAACCATCCTGTATTAATGGCTTTTATTGTTGCAATGGCTTCCAAACCGCCAGCAGCACCCAAGCAATGCCCTATCATAGACTGAAACAAATTGAAGATAAAAAGGAGAGGCTTGAACCAGAAAAATACAATTAAACTATCCATACCTATATGCGATAAAAAAGAAACAGAGAAAGACGGCTTGCCTTTGTTGCATTGATTTTGATCTCTGATGTGTTCTTAAAAACCTTTTTGATAGCGTTTATCTCAGCCAGGTCACCGGCAAGAGTAGATGTTGCATGTGCATTAATATAGTTGACCTGAAATTATGCAGATGTTCTTTTTTAAATATTATTTCTGGCCTTATAAAGGAACTCAACTCAAGATTCAAACCAGAGGAACACATGGTTCACCATGATCCGTACAAGGATAAAAATGAACAAGGTGAAAAAGCATCCCTAGAGTTATAATGACATCGAGAACCACGTCAGATGTTCTATTCCCGTCTCAATCTCTGACTTGGAGATACACTTAATGGCCACAGGAAACACAATTTTTAAACGGAACTCACAACTTTTCCAGAATTTCTTAGTTTATGAAACCAGGAAACTGATAGTTAAACATACTTCTACGTTCTCAATAGGCCCAGTTGATTGCAGACAAGCCAATTTATACCTCAAGAGATATTAGTCTAAGTACCAATATTATTAGTCCACGAAATGAACCAAGTTAACAATATTTAATACTATGGTGTAGTGCAACTGCAACTATACTTCACTAGCTAAATTTACTTCTTACATCTTCAGTAGATACTCTGGGTGATCCAAAGGAGTGTGGAGAACCTCTCCATTCTGGAGTGTTCAAAATGAATCTGCCTGTAAAGCTCAAGGTTTTGTGGAAAACCGGGGTCATGGCAATGTTATGGTGCTTGTGGACAGAACGAAATAGGGGAATTTTTTTAGAGTCTTTGAGGACATTGACTCTTTGTGGGAGAAGATCCGTTTTTTTTTTAATTTCTCTTTGGGTGTCTACAATTAAGTGTTTCAAGGCTTTAAGCATATTCCCTTGTTTTTTATTAATGCTGAGCGGTTAGCCACTTTAACAGACTGGGTTTTTTGTCTTTTGGCGTTCGGTGTTTGGTTGGATTGCTCATCGTCCGAACCATTTGTACTTTTTACACATTAATACAAATCTTGTTTCTTACAAAAAAATGCGAACAATAAACAGCTAATAGATCTTTGCCTCATAGCTTTTCTAACCAAAAGAATAAAATTTTACTGCAAGCATAAACGTACAGAAAAATGTTAAATTACTTGAAGAGATTGTAATATAAATTACTATAAGGGGAAAAACTAATTAACTACGCGCACGGACTTGCACACAAACCATGAATAGAAGCATGCACAAAGACAAGGCGGATTGAGCAAATGAAACATAGAAAGATATGCTATATCAACATCCAGAAACATATATGAAAAATAAATGAAGGTCTACAAGCGATTCAGAATACAGGACAAAAAGTATTGTCTTAAAATACCTCTTCAGGAGACACACCAGCATCTTCAAGACTACCCAGAATGCATGAAGACACACCAAATCCATCAGCCCTTGGATCAGTCATATGATAAGCATCGCAATTAACAGCACCTCCCAAGTACTCAGCTACAATAGGCGCACCACGTTTCATTGCATGTTCCAAGCTCTCCATTACCTATCAAGGAAAAAAATGATTACACAATTCAATTAACAGTAGAAATTTCATTAACAGAAAGAAAATCAGACAGTAAACTAGACTGAAGTTCCTACAGGTTATCAGTAAAGTAAGCATAATATTTCAAAACATTCTAAAGCTACCTAAGATGGCCAATGCCAATGCCAGTGCATTGAGCACCATTCTGAACTCACTCGTAATTTTAGTCTTATATAAGAGATAATGTAAAGATATTTACTGTTACAAGCTCATTTTGTTCGCAAAACATTTATCCTTTTTCCATAAGGCATAACTAAATATATCAAAATTGGTCTCACGTTCCAATGTGATTGTAGGAAAATACTTCCAAAAAGTAGGTGGTGGTGAGACCCAAATCAACGACAAGCAAACACAAAAAAACAGGAAATAAATCATATCTCTTTGTCATTTCCTGTACCAACTAAAGCCTAAGGCATTGGCAGAATGTCCACATCTCTTTTAGTCTATATAACTACCGTCCATTATCAGTCATGCAAGCATGAACAATGGACATTTGTGCTTATCTGATGTATAAAACTTGCTGATTAATAGAACGTTAATGACAACAGTATATGTCAATGACCAAGTAGGTAAACAATATCTAGCTTCCATGCTTGTATGCATATATGGGCTTACCAATACTCCAGCACCTTCTCCCATAACAAAACCATCTCTTGCTTTGTCCCATGGCCTTGAAGCAGTTTTAGGATCATCATTTCTTTGGGATAAGGCCCTACATGCAACAAAACCCCCCAGCCCTATAGGTATAATAGCAGCTTCTGTTCCACCAGCAAGCATCAGATCAGCCTCACCACGCCGGATGTGATTTGCAGCAGCATAGAAGCAATAATTGGAGGTAGCGCAAGCAGTTGAAATCGAGTAATTAGGACCCATTAGACCAAGGTCAATGCCAAGCAAGGCGGACCCCATATTTGTAATAGCATAAGGGATGAAAAACGGAGTAATTTTACGGTGACCTTTCTCTATAAGAGACTGAACACCATCAGAAAAGACTGTAAGACCTCCCATCCCAGTTCCAACGAGCACACCAGCCCGTTCTTTGTCAATCTGCATGCATAAACAGTTTTATGCGTATAGAGAAAGTGGCTCTTTATAGAAAACAAAAAAGTAGAAGTATAAATCACCAACACTAGTTCTAGGCAGTATGATGAATTGATGATGCTCGTAACATAAGTCTTTCTTCAACTCAAGGAAATAAATTGCCTAATGAACATCCTGAGCCAACAAGAACCGTTAACCATATTCCAACTTCAAAGGAACCCAAGTAGCCTCAAACAAGAAAGTGGAGAACCATTTCTAACTTCTAAAGAATAGAGAATCAGGTCGCTTAACTTTAGCCATTTTTCGTTTTACTTTCAGAAAATAAATTAGAACAGCTTGGAACTATGATCTGTGATTGACCCAAAAACATACACCTAATCACAGGCTAAAACCAGAAAATTTGTCATTAACAAAATTAAATTTCAGCAAGTTCAAGAAAGTGTTGGAAATCGTATGTCCCTAATGCGACTTCGTTTGTTTCATCTAATATAGGATGAGAATTAGATTCAACTCAGCCAGCAAGCAATAAACCAATTATTCCTTACTAAAAGAAAAAAGTAAACAAAATTGAGCTATGGAACATGCATTTTGATTCTTATCCTCTGTCCAAAGAGGCCACAGTTACAGATTTAGTCCAGTAACCCTGAGACGAGACTACATAATATTCGAACTTAAACACCTCAAAAAAGAAAAAGCCACGAGCAATCACTAGAACTTCAAAAAGGTCTATGCCAGCTAAATGTATGGCTAGAATAAACATGCAATGCATATGGATTAGTTGGAATCATGTTATCTTCTACTGCCCTAACCCAGTACAGCATTCAACAATGATTAACGAATATATGGATGAAAATTTGACGTGTTCAACAAACTCTGGATTTATGTAGTTCGATAACTCTGGATTTATGTAATGAATGTAGTTCAATGATTCCAAGCAGCTAAATCAAGAAAAGAAACGTTATACTCATCATCAAGATATTAGTTCCTTAAACAGCTAAATCAAGAAAAGAAACGTTATACTCATCATCAAGATATTAGTTCCTTAAACCCAACGCCCACCAAGCGAACATGCAAATCAAACAAACAGAGCACAATTGCAACACATGCTAAGCCAATCACAGGAAATAAAGAAAAACCTTCGAGAGCTTCTCGCCGCCTAGATCAGCGTCCACGAGAGCCTTCTTTCCGGCGACAATGCAGTACCGTAAACAATCGTCGAGGCGACGGTCGTTCTTCCCATCAATGTACCCCTCAGAAGTGAACCCCCGGATCTGCCCACCAAACCGGGTCGGGAACTTGGACGCATCGAAGCGATCAATTAGGCTAACACCGCTCTCTCCAGAAAGGAGCTTGTCATAATAGGCATCAACATTGTTCCCGAAGACAGATACGAGACCCATTCCAGTAATTACCACCCGCTTCTTGGGATCCTTCTCGCGCTTGGGGGCCGAAACGGTGGTAGACGATGAGGCAGAAATGACTGAAACCTTCTTGGATTTGGGGAAGAAGGTGGGATTAAGGAAATGTGATTGTTTGTGATTCCGAAATGGGTCGAGCGGGGAGGCTCGGAGAGATGGGGATTGAAGGGATTGCATTGTGGGTAGATGCTGCCTGTGGTGGTTCTTCTGGGAGCGCGGCGGATGTAATGATGGCGGTCCGTCGCGCGTAGAGAGAGAGGGAGAGAGAGAGAGGGAGGGAGAGAGAGAGGGGGGGAGAGAGAGAGAGAGAGAGAGAGAGAGAGAGAGAGAGAGAGAGAGAGAGAGCAGTTGGCTCAGATGGAGAGTGTGGAAGCGATACCAACGATGGAGAAGGAGTTGGCTTCTTATTGCTATGGCTATCGGAGGTTTGTTAGTTCGGTTGAGCTACTACGTTAGTGTTCTAATTACGACACGTCACTTTTTTTCTTTTCAATACAATTTTCTCTTTTTTCTTTTCTTACGCTCATATAAAAGAGTGCAGCTATGGGTTCGAAATGTCTAACTTGTCCCTGTAATCTAAGCATATTTACGCGGTGGCTGTGATTGAGAGTGCTGTAAATTTCACTGCACTGAGGGCTAAAATGGTGATTTTGGTAGTTTGTAATTGTTGACTGAATATGGGCTGCTGGATTATTTTGATCTGAGTTGTGTATACGAGTCAATTCCTTCTTGGTAAATGTTGATTGCCTACAGATCATTGGATTGCTTCAATCTGAGCCGTTGTTGAGTTTAATAGTTTTAGGTTAGTTTGATTGAATCTTGGCCTTTCGTTTGGTTGATGAGATTGCATCTGAGCCATCCATGTCCTTTCTAATTTTTTATCTCAACTGATTGCTTCAAGCCTCCAGATCTTGCACAACTTGATTTCAATCTCATTCACCTTCTCTCTCGCATGGGGAATAATGGCAAAGGCATGCGATGCCATGAGAGAGGCTGTTCAACCTTCTCGGCGATCTCGTCACTGGCTGGAGGGCTTCTCCACGTCAAGCTACGTACTATCCAGCAACGATCGCGGTTGTCCGATGGAGAGTCTATCATCGTCACAGAGCCCCTCTGTCGAATGGCGCAGTTCAAACTTCGCGGCTGCTTTTCGATGGTGTGTTTTTCTTTCCTGTGTATGGACTTATGTTTTTATGAGGGTCTAATTTCTGATTTTGGTGTTGGGCTATGTTCAAGTTACGGCTGGGATGTCCTTCATGATGTTAGTTTTTTCTTGACAATTTCCCTTTTTCTTGTCTGTTTTTCTTTTAATCTTCAGTTTATGCATGTAAATTGTGCATTCTGTAGAGATTTTAGTTAAACAAGGCAGGAAATATACTTTAAATAGTTTATCTGAGTGGATTGATTAGTTATTGCTACAAATTTTATTTTGAATAATCCATTTTGTTACATGTCTCATTGAATGTGTTTAGGTCATCAGTCGGTGTGGAAAGAATTGATTTTATTATGAATTTTATTATGTTTATTTGTTCTTTCTTTTACCACTTTTAGGTTTCTTTCTCATTATTATTCTGTCTTGTTGTGGTTTAGGGATAATATTTCAATGATTTAAATGTGTAAATAAATTAGTGAATGGTGGATTTCCAGCTGACATGGTTGGATTTGATTCTTTCAAAATTTGACTTTTTATTGTTATTCGGTGGATTTTCCCTTCTCAAAGTTTAGAAATTTGAGTCTAGACGATGCTTTTTGTTTTTTTTCCTCTATATATAAATCAGTTGATTAGGATTTTTCTTATTGCTTATGTAATCGGTTGTCTTTGTTTTTGACTATGTGAAAATTTCTCGGGTCTTTAGTTGTAGTATGTGTTTCTATAATTTTTTTCTCTTGTTCATTTGTGTATTTTGTTTTCCCCTGTATAAATACTTTCATTTGTTACTTTATTTGATTTTCTGGCTGTAAATATGATGCTTTTCATTCTTCTTCCTCATCGTAGAGATATTTTGATTTGAACTCATGATAAGCCAGATATATATAATGCTTTGTTTGGTTTGCTGTACATGGACATCCATTTGGTTTCTTATCTTATTTGATTATTTTTCTTTCAAGTTTATGTATGTCTCAACATTTGAATCTATTTATTCTAATTAAACATTCTTTGCTTATACTGTTAAAATATTTCTTATATAAATTTTAGGCTATTCTTTCTATTTCAGATTATGTTCTTAATCATTCATTAGTTGGAATTATTGATTGTTCTTTGTATGGCTTTCAAAAAAAATTGTATGCCTTTGGTGTGATGTTTATGGTTTTAATATGTTTTTATTCATTTTATTTTAATTTCTCATCATATGCTTTGAATTTTTTTTATGACCTGTTATAATTTATATGACTTTATCTGATGATTTGTCTTGCTTAATTTTGTGTTTAGAGACTTGCGTTTTGCCATTCGTTTATCTGAAAAATGTGTAACTTATTGCACAAAACTTACTATCTTGCTACTTCATACACGCTTAAGAATGTTCGTATGAAGTATAATAAAGATATGAGTAAATATTACGAGCTAGATGCTCGTAGTTTTCTGTCGTAGAGGTACATGGAGAGAAGATCAACCTGCTGAGCTTCTCAGCAAATGGTGAGTCACGTGCGTTCAGATGATGGACTGCATTGGCTTCACGTTGGTCGCTGCATGTGTGTGTGTTTTCTGATTATGTTGGCTCTAATGTTTATGTGTCTTGGTTGATATACTTTTTTATCTCTTTTCATAGTCGGTGGTCTTTGTTTTTATTTCATGTAGTCATGTTATACGTCGATAAGTTTTGTTTCTTTTGTTTCTGTTATAAATTAGGCTTAGTTAATACTGAGATTTAAATTGTTCATCATATGTGAATGTGGTTGAAAATTTCCCGAGTTGCTGTTATTTATGATTCTCTGTTATTTTTTTGTCTATTTGTTGTACTTATATTTCATCTTGTCAATTTCTATGAATATCGGTCCGTGTTGTTTAATTAAGCTACTTAGTTGTTGCTTTCTGTGTTGTTCGTTCTTTTGTGAGTAATTATAATCAGTATTTTGGATCTGAGTACTTTGCAATGAGTTTTATTTCTTCTCCTTTCCTCTTTTTACTATTGTGTTTCAAACTTTTTTTGTGTTTAGTGTATTACTTCTAAAGCTATTTTTTAAAGTTTTCTGCTTCGTTAGTTTCTTTGTTTGATCTATGTGTTTTCACATCGAGAATTCTTTGTAGACGAAGATATGTCAGTAATCAACGATCAATGCCAAAGAGAGAGGGGACTCAAAGCTTCTCTCTTGCAGTGTGAGGCGCCATGGGAGAAGCTCTTGAAGCTTCTAGGTGGGGAAGACAAGGGTGACGTCACCGTTAGTACCAGGAAGGGAGAGGCTCTCGAAGCTTATTTGTTACAAAGCAGAATGCCATGGGAGTGGCTTCGACGTTTCTCATAGGTGTAACAAGGCATCTAGCGTTCTTTTTTGCGACTGTAATCGATTTTTCTTACTGTTTAATATTAAGCCTGAACTTAAAGAGGTGAGTTGTTCTTCTATTTTTGCTTCAAAGCTTTCAACATTTTCTTTGTTTTTCTCTCTCTTCTATTCTACTTATTTTTCGCAGGTTGCGCATGAAGCTTTGGTCCTCTCTTTTTTGTGAGAGACTCATTTCAGCGTGGTGGTCGGTGATGGAGGTGTGAATGGCTTTAGTTTGGCTCACCCAACAGGTTAAATTTTTCCACCATTTTTTCCTTGTTCGAATTGCAGATGTGTTTTTTTGTCCTATTCAGCGCCAAGATAGGATTGATATTATTTTGTTTTTTTCTTATTTGCTTGGCTGCTTTGGGTTGATTTCTGTTTGGTTGGGTGACAGGAAAATTAATTTTGAGTTTTGTATTGCAGCTGTTATAGATCAAGACAGAGATAACTTTAGTTTGATCTGTCATTTTCCTTCTCATCTTATCTTTTGTGTTTTCCCAGTCAAAATAAACGGTTGGATATCTGATCAGGCGATGGTCCATGTGCTTTCACATTGTGGAAGTGCATAGAGAGAGGATCGAATTGTTTAGCTTCTCAGTAAATGGTCAATCATGTGTATTTAGATGCTGATTGTGTGTCTTCACGTTGACTGCTGCATTTGGCTGTCAGAGGTAATGATGATTGCCTTGTCTGATATTCTCAATCGATATATGTGTCTGTGTGTGTGTTTCTTCTAATAATGTAGATTATGTGTGGATGTCTATGTTTTTGGGTAAATAGATTGTAGGCTAATTTGTGTCTCTTTCTCTGTCGTTGATGGTATGTATTTCTCTATTTTCCGTCTTGTTTTTCCAAAGTTTTCTTTGCCTTTTGTTTTAATTTTCTTGTCTCCTCTGTGTTTTTACAAGAGAGTGAAATTTGATTTTGATGTTGGGTTATGTTCAAATTAGCGTTTTCTTTTCTGCCTTCTCCAAATTTTTCTTCCTTATATTGTTCTGATGCTTTCCTATGTTGTTCTAATTTTTTATGCTTTCAATGAAAGTCATGAATATTATTGCACGCATACCCTATTCAGTGTACTTTTCTTCTTGTGGGTTGTTTTTATATATGGGTTATTGTCTTTGGTTTATAGGATTCTGGAATTTCAAAGTCGATGTGTATTAATTTTCAATTTTTGGTTCTTCGTCTTCGTCCATGTTTTGTTGTGAATCAATCATGATTTTATTTTTGGCTATGTTATTAATTTGATTTTATATTATGATTTCTGGCATTTTAGGAAAAACGATTATGAGTTTTAGTTTAATTCTGAAGATAAGTCGATGCGGCATTAACCTCAGAGCTCTAATAGTCAGATAGAAATAGAGATATAAGAGGAATAATAAGGATGCAGTTTGAAGTTGAAGGGAAGAACAATGAAAAAATAGAAGACAAAAAAGTGGCTTTGAAACTTTTTTAATATTTATGATATGTCTTATAAGAATAAAGTTGATTATACTTTGTATATGTTTCAGTTAATTTTTTTTATCTAGATGTAGATAAATAACACCTCAATATAACAAAAAATGATGAAACATGCATGTTTCTATAAATTTTTAACTTTATGTTATACGTTACTATTATGAAGTAAATTATCTTACGTAGTTTATGTAGAATTATGAGTAGTCGTTATTTCAACAATTCATATATCATTATGAATGTCTCCTTAATGATATACGACAAATAAAATATGTCAAATTGTCCAAATGGACCATCAGGCACCAGGCACGTGCTTTGCACGTGCCACCTCCTTGTTTTGTTAAAAACGTGAGTTCATATAGAAGAAACTTTATTTAAATAAAAACATACATGTAATAGAAAAACGTGGATTCTTACTTTAATATGTTTTCTACAATATGACTCTTCATATGAAAACGAGAAAATTTTGATGAATTTAAGTATCTCAAGTATTCGATAATTTTTTATCAAAAATTTGATGAATATAAATGAAATGGTTCGATTGAAACTTTGATTGTATATTAAGGCCATGTTGATACTTTAAAAAATTCAATCCGATACTCTTTATATTTTTCGTCTTTTCTTTCATATTACATTTTTGTATTTCCCCCGATGTTACTTTCTAAAACCCATCTAAGTGATGTGTGCGATACATAGTTCATGATGTAGAACTCATTTATCATTTAGGTCATCCTATTAGCTCGGCTCATCCAAAATAAGTATCTTTCAAATTGGATAATCTCAAGGAATCTCTAATTGTATTTTTTTTATTTATATTCGATTTCTTTCTATTTTAGATTCTATTTATTATTATTATTATTTATATTATTTAATATTTGTATTATATTATTTTTATTTATTTATTAGTTATATTAGTTATATTTATCTTATATTATTAATAATCAATAATAATAAGATGAATGAGACTTTAATTACTATGTTTGATCTATACGAGAACATACAAATTTATTTGAATATCCGGAGTTGTAGAAGAAAGGTCAAATTTATTTTTGCACATTTGTTCTTAACGGAGAATTCACCCAACCCTCTTGGTAGAGTCATGAATTAGTTGTAACAAAGAACTTGTTGCAAAGGTTCAAAATGATCGAGTGCAAACCCAGTGTAACGCCAAGCTTATACTCATGAAGGTAAGGATATACAAAATGAGGCAATGTATCGACACCTAGTGTAACGCCCCGATCCCTGAGGGTCAAACATGCGTGTAAATTCATAATTTTAGAATCTCCAAATTGAAAACTGTTATTTAAGAAAATTCTAAAAGCGGAAGCATTAAACTTATCCATAATTGAAATCTTAATTATTAAATAGCAGAAGCGATAACGTGTCTTAAATGCATAATTAAAAAAGCTTCAATAAAACTGAATTGAACTCTGAAATAAAGTTAAAACTTGAAATCTATAATTCATAAAGTTTTCACCCATCATAATTCGTAGAAAGAAAGAATGTAAAATAAACTACTTAAATAACTGAGTTTAAAAGAAAAATTTTCCCAAGTTTTAAATCAAATCATAAACTAAAAACATAAATTCCTCTAATCCAACTTGTGAGGCCCTGATCCCCGAGGGTTAAACATACGTGTAATTTCACAATTTTGAAATCTCCAATTCGAAACAAACCCTAATTTTGAGAAAATTTCCAAATTGAAAATTCATAATTTACCATGATGGGAAAAACCCTGACTTTAAATAGCGGAAGCATTAAACTTATCCATGATCGGAATCTTAATCATAAAATAGCGGAAGCGATAAAGTGTATTAAATGCATAATTAATAAAACCTCAAAAAACTGAATTAAATTCTGAAATAACGTCAAAACTTGAAATCCATAATTCATAAAAATTTCACTCATCATAATTTGTAGAAAACCAAATCGTAAAATAAAGTACTTGAATAACCAAATTTAACAGAAAACGTTTTCCTAAGTTTTTAATCAAATCATAAACTGAAAACATAAATTCATCTGATCTAACTGGTTATGACAGTCTCCCACTCATGCTGCTCGCCATCACCACCTGCATCATAATTAACTGTGGGGGAATGAGAATTTTAAAATGCTCAGTAAGCAAACTCACATAATAACATGCATCAACATGTCATAAATGCAATCATGGCATAACATAATTGAACTTGACATGTAACATAAATGAAATAAAGTAACGTACTTGATCATGGCATAATATAACTAAACTTGACATTTAACATAAATGAAATAAAGTAACGTACTTGATCATGACATGGCTTAATATAGCACACAAATAAGACGTGTCTCAAACAGAATCATTTAACAATCTTAATCATATCTTGGCTTGTCATATCCTTTAGTTAACAACCTAATCAAAACTGATCACACGTTAACTGAAACACATCATGAGGAATTGGGTGACAAAATAGATGGCACACATCGGGCGACGAAATAGATGACACTCATTGGGCGACAGAACAGATGACACTCATCGGTGATGAAAAACGTGAACAGATGACACCTCATGAGTGACGGAAAACATTTACAGATGACACCCAATGAATGACCAAAACATGAACAGATGACACCCTATGCGTGACAAAAGCATGAATAGATGACACCCATTCATTTAACAAAACATCACGCGAACAATCCTGATTCCTTGTTAACTAAAGATCATGCTTAAGTTCACATTTTGCTTAGTTACCACTTGATTGAATTAACCTCATAACTTGCAGAATCTAACGTATGATAAAAATTAATCATATAATGCACACTGATACATATAACAGAATCAAACATGATAACATATTACGCAAAATCAGCCATACTCAGACGTTTATCTCATGATAATCACATTAATAACTGAACAGAAATCAATTACCAAAGTGTTAACCAAATATAATAATTAAGGTTAAACAGATAACAAATACATGATACAATTATGATATCAGAGTTACATCGTTATATAAGTCAATTTACCCAAACATATTTATGAAAGTAACATGCTTATAGACAATTAAAGCTGATGAGAATAACACATGTAAATTCACTTACACAAGCATATATATATTTATCACACATGGGTCACATTACGATATAATTTACTTACACAAAACATATGCATTTATAACAACGGGTGTCACATCATCATGTAAGCCCGCTTACCTAAAGCGGAAGAATGAATTGAACAATTAATGACCTGAAATCCCAAAAAAAATATAATCACTAAATTTTTTTGAAATAAAATAATATAAACACATTTTTAATATCATAAAATAGAAAATATAGATTTAATTAAAATAGTGCAAAACGGTCAGAACGAGGTCGAAAAATAATATATCGGGTCCAGAGTCAAAAGATAAAGCTTCGGGTCAAAAGGTTCAGACCAGTCCGGTTCGATTTTATATAATGGACCGGTTCAGACCGGTCCGAGTGAGATGAACTGGCCCGGTTCGATGAACCGGTTCAGAACAGAGCAACTAGGTGCAAGACGGAAAGCGCGACAAAACAGGGGGGAAAGAGAGAGAGAAAATGAGAAGGAGAGAGAAACAACGAGGGGAAGAGAAACAGTGAGGGAAACTGAGAGGGGAAGAGAGAGAGAGGGATGAAGAGAGAAGCATAGAGAGACAGAGATAGAGAGAAGCAGAGAGAGACAGAGATAGAGAGAAAAAAAATAGAGGATGAGAGAAAGGGAAACATAGGGAAGGGGAAAAGGAGCCTCGTGATAAACCACCGGTGATGGCAGAAGCAAAGGGGGAGAGAGAGAGAGAGAAAGAAGAAGGATGCAGAGAGAGTCAGAGAGAGAGAAAATAAGAGAGAGAGAGAACGAGAAAAAGAAAGAAACAGAGAGGGGAAAGAAAAGAAAAGTAGTGAGGGAATGAAGAAAGAGCAAGGGGATAGCTGAGAGAGAAAAACAGAGGGAGGGAGGGAGAGCAATAAAGGGTTACAAAGAAGCAGTAGAAAAGAGAAGAGAAAAACAGAGAGGGGAAGAAACAGGGAGAGGAAGACGAAGCAATGACGAGAGAGAGAGAGACAAAAACAGAGAGAGAAAGAGATTAAAGAAAGAAAGAGAAGATTACCCAAATTCAGTTAGAGAGAGACCAACGAAGGAGAAGAGCTGCTGGCTGCAGGTGGCTGCGCGGGGGAGGAGAGGCTGCGAGGGGGAGGAGAGGGTTGCTAGAGAAGAAATTATTATTTAGGAATATATATAATAGGTTAAATGTTGGTTTAGGGTGTATATGCATGTAGTGTGAGTGAAATTCAATTGAGGGTTGAGATTGCTTGATCAAGGATAAAATAGGGTTAAGGTAATACTAGGGTATACATAAGTATATGGTGTGAGTGAGCTAAAATTTTATAATATATTTTAAAATTATTTTAAAATTGTTTAATTGAAATTTAAACTAAACCATATAAAATTAAAATTATTTTACCAAAATTACAAATAATCACTTTTTAAAATCAAATTTTAAATTCACTTTATCTTTGAAATCAATTTTATAAAAATGTCCATTTACGAAGAGTCGGGATATTATACAACTGGTTATGGCAGCCTCCTACTCATGCTGCTCGCCATCACCACCTGCATCATAAACAACTATGGGGGGATGAGTATTTTAAAATACTTAGTAAATAAACTCGCATAATAACATGCATCCACATGTCATAAATGCAATCATGACATAAACATAACTGAGCTTGACATATCATCACAAATGAAATAACGCAACGTATTTGATCATGGCATGGCTCAACATAGCATGCCGATAACACATATCTCAAACATAATCATATAACAATCTTAATCTATCTTGTCTTGGCATATCCCCTAGTTAACAACCTAATCAAAACTGAAACATATCATGACGAATTGGGTGATGGAACAGATGACACCCATTGGGTGATGAAACATATGGCACACATCGGGCGATGAAACATATGGCACACATCGGGCGATGAAACATATGACACTCATAGGTGATGAAAAATGTCAATAAATGGCACCTTATAAGTGACGGAAAATATTTACAGATGACACCCAATGTATGACCAAAACATGAACATACGACACCTTATGTGTGACAAAAGTATGAACAAATGACACCTCATTCGTATAACAAAACAAAACGTGAACAACCCTTTTGTTAACTAAAGGTCGCACTTAAATTCATATCTTGCTTAATTGCCACTTAACTGAATTAACTTCATAACTTGTAGAGTCCAACGCGGGATAATAATTGATTATATGGTTCACAAGTAAACATATAATGCATACATGTAATGGAATCAGACATGATAACATACTAATGTATAATCAAACATAAACAAATATTTATCTCAAGATAATCACATTAATAACTGAACGATAATTAAACACTAAAGTATTCATGAGTATAAACATCATAAAAAAATGGTTGAACAAATAGTAAATATAAATACATGATATACAATTATAACATCAGAGTCAAATCACTATGTAAGTCCCTTACATGAAACATATACATGAACATAACATGTTTGTAGACAATTAAAACTGATGAGAATAACACATCTTACATTTATCATATATGGGTCATATTACAATAAGTTCACTTACCTCAATTGATGCGAATAAAAATTAGTAATTTCAGCTGGGTGCAATCTGATCAAAACAGTTCAGATCAGTTTAGCTTGGTTCAGATGGTCTGAATCGGCTCGGACTGGTTGGGTTGAACCAACTCTGTGAAATGAATCAGTTCAGTTTGATTGGACTGGTTCAAATCGGTCAGGCTTAACTGAACCAGTTCAGATTGGGTATGGATCAGAACTAACTTAGTCACAAGACCCAGTTGCGGAATGTAAAAAGAGAGAGGAAGAAAGAACACGGGAGGAACCAAACCAAAAAGGGAAAAGGAAACATGGAGATAATAGAGAGGAGCAAAGAGAATGAGAGAGAAGACGAGAGCAGAGGGAAAACATAGTGGGAGATAGAGAGAAACAACGGGACGAAATAAAGAGGGAGTGATAAAACAAAAGAACAAGAAATTGGGAGAGAGAAACAAAAGGAAAATGATGAAGTAAAAGAGGGAGAGACAAAGAACAAAAGAAGATAGAAGAAGAGAGACATAGGGAAAAAGGAAAGGAAATAGAGAGAGTGAGAGAGAGAAAAAGAGAGAAAATGAGAGACGAACAGAAGAAGGAAAAGGAGAATGACTGTAAAGGAGAGGACAAGAAGCTTACCAGAGATGCAAGTTAGGTGGCGGTAATGGAGGAGTTGAAAGAGAATGCAGAATGAGAGGGAAACAAAATGGGGTTTTCACTGGGGGCTACGTGAGGGTCAAATCTAGAGAGGGAGAGAGAGAGAGCAACAAGGGACAAAAAGAAACAAAATGAGAGAGAAATAGGCAGAGAGAGATTAGGAGAATTAGAGGATGATAGAGAGGGATAGCGAACAAAGAAATAAAGGGCAAGAATTTATTGAGAGAGAACGAGATGAGAAAAGGAAAATATAGAGGAGAGATGAGCAAAGAGAAAGAGAAAAACTTACTTGAAGAAATTTGGCAATTGGGTGATGAAAGAGAGAGGGGCTGAAATTAAAAGAAGAAGAAACAATAGGTTTTCGCTCATGGGTTGAGGGAGAAAGGTGATCTCCAATAGAGAGTTTATGAATTAATATATATATATATATATATATATATATATATAATTAGGTTTGAGTTGACTTTGGGTGTAAGGCATACATAGGTGTGAGTGGGTGTTTGAAAAGAGAGGGATATTGTTGAATGCAAACAAAAAGAGGTGAGCGAAAATTACCCCACATTTTTCCTATTTATGAGAATAATCAAACAAAAAACTCGGCCCAATGACGCCTTCGTTATCCCCGTGGATCAATCATAGAATCATGTTCAATAAGTGGAACGTATTAGCTATCCACTCTTCGATTAAGTTGTAAAAATTGGAGAAGAGCAATCACTCATTTTTAAAAACAACATTCTTAAGACCAAATAGGTGAGCGAAAAAGGGGGAGGGGAAAGCTCTCCCCGGGTCTTCCTGTGATTGGATCCTCTAAAACCACAAGAATCCTTCTTTAAAATGGGATTTCAATGCAACACCCTCTAAGATTGAGAAGAGTTCATGCGTTGTAATTATTAAACAAGGTTCTATGGTCGGTTTATGATTCGAGTTAGAAAAAATGAGTCGGATCATTTTTAGGGATAATCTTATTTTTCACACTTAAATTAGTATATTTTTAATAAAATGAACTTTTTTTGCCACTAAGCAAACTGTCGTCAGAAATTTTTTCTCAATTGTTAAAGTAACTAGTTTTTAAGACGCGCATTACATGTGAATATAAGTTTTATAAATATTATTAGAATAACTTAATTTTTCTTCATATATGCCTTGTGAGCTTGATTTAAAAATGTATATCAAATTTGTGTAATTTTTCAGAAATTTTTTCTTTCACTCACTATGCATCGTTATTATATAATATGTGTTATATTTTATAATTAATCATAATTTTTATTATAAAATGTAATTTAAAAAGATTAATTACGTATCTAACTTGAAATAAAAAACAATGTCCGTTAATTAATTAACTAACAACTTAATTACTATATTGTCATTCAATACTAAGTTTATAGATAATTTAACAATTTTAATAATAACGGGAGGATAATATATACATAAGTTTTTATAGTAAATAAATATTTCATTCATACAAAATAGTTTACTTATCCAATATACAATAAAATATGAGTTTGAATAAATTGAATTCTTGCTGATATTTTTTTAGATTTATGGTTTCTATTGGAAAAAATCCAATCACCTCAATTTTCAATTGAAGATGAGAAATATTTTTTATTTAGTTTTAGGTAGTGAATGTATTTCTTCTATTCTATCCTATTCACTGGTGCTGATCGCTGATACTGGAAAAATTATTTCCTTTCTTGTTGGACACAAATAGTTTTTACTAACTTTTATCTATAGTAAAATAAGACAAGATAAATAGTTATAATGTAAAGATTTTTTATTCTTTTTGCTCAATGAAATTTTCTTTCTCGCTATTGTTTTCAATGCTGATTAGATTAACACACACATAAAAATGATAAAAATATATTAATTAAAATAATATTAGGTTAATTTGAGACATTTTTTGGCTTACAATTAGTCTTTTAAGATTTATACATAAAAATGACAATAAAGATATAGTAACTAAAAAATATTAAGTTAATTTGAGATTTAGATTTTATCTATAATTAGTCTTTTAAGATCTTAAATTAAAAATGAGGAGAAAACGTTATTAAATATTATAATTTAAGCAAAGTAGTTAAAGAAACTTCTCATATGAACAATTGGGATATTAAATACAAAATAGTTAAAAAAAAATTCATATGAATGATTGGAATAATTAGGGTAATGTAAGAAATTAAAAAAATAAAGGTAGTATTGTCTAAAAATGTATCTCCAACTTCTACATTTTTATATATATAATAGATAAATAGGCATCCAAACGATGTCGTTTCCAATGTTTCTATTTCTTTTTGTTCCTCCAAAACTAGTTCTTATATTTCACAGGTTTTTTTTTGCTAAACTATACTCCTAGGCAAATTATTTTACGAAATTAGATCACTTTCTTAATTTTTTCTTACCCTGAACCCGCCCACCTTCCCTTCACCTTTTCACTTTTTTTTTCTATTGCCCTTCATACAAGTTGTCCAATCAAATGTCATGGTCTACTTCGCTCAACACTCAAAATCTCCTGTCCACCTCATTTCAACTCAAAACCTTCACTCTGTCGAGGTTCGTGTACATGAAGAAGAAGGGTAGAAAATAATTTTGAACATACATTCTCTCAGGCTACTGATCTCTTAGGTTTTTTTTCTTCTTTCTTCTCTGTAGGGATCAAGGAAAGAACTATCAACTAAAAATATAATAAATATAAATTAGTACATGTGCAAGTAAAATAAATTAAGTTAACATAATTCACTACATGGGAATAAAATAAATTGTACCTGGAAGGTAAATGGCATCCATTGAGTGAATATCCATGAACAACAGAGGTGGATTTCTGTGTTGTTCTTTATTTTTTTCCTTGATATTTTAGATCACAAAAAATAACATTTGTATTCTTGACAGCTAATAATGATTTTATTGTTTTGGAGAAAGATAGCACCCCACTGATATTGGTTGAGCGCTTCAAGGCCATCAACCAAAACCATCCACCTCTTCTCAATTAAGGTTCAGTTCCCCTTCCCTAACAAAAATGCTCTAGTAAATAAATTAGAGACACATTGACAGCATCATAATCTACCTTATATTCATTATTTTTAAACTTCTCCCTCCAAATCAACCATGTTATTCCTTGGGTTTTGTAAAAGTACAGATCATGGAGTCTGTTGGGGCCACATGTCTTCTTCTCATTCTGGGTTTCACCGAACTTCAGTCCGGTCATCAATGAAAACTCCTTCTTGGAGAAGCACATTGGTTCCTCATTAACAAGAAACTAGATTTCCTCATCAGATGGAGTGACGTTCACATATTCAACCTTCCTGGCTAACATCTATTGGAGACAGTGGCTGAAAACTTCATGGCTGGGAGATCCAGGATATGGCCAAAACATGTCTTCCTAAATAGGAAGAGTTGAGTTGTTGTCAGCTTCTTCATGATAACCTCTATCGCATGGGTATTGTACTTTGCATTTATCCTTGCTTTTGGAATTCTGTTAACGTCATGGACGTATCTTAGTTGCATAATTGATGAAGCCATAACCTGTAGAAATTCAAGGCAGAGATAAGATCATAGAATAAAAATGTACACGTCCATCGTGTAACCATCTCATCGCGCACTCCTCGTGTAATCTACACGAGGATCGTGTACCTCTCTTATACGCTACATGATGGTTACACGGTGAATGTGTACCCCCCGTGCACACTACACTACATGATGGTTACATGATGAACTTGTACCCCTCGTATAGTCTACATGAGGACTACACAAGGATCGTGTACAGAAACTCTAAAACCTAGAAGAAAAAAACCCTCAGACACCTAGAAAAAAACTCAAAACCCCAAAAGCATACCTTGTTGTGATTCATACATCCGCAAAAAAATAGAAACTCAGAAATCAAGAAAAAAATTTCAGAAATCAAGAAAAAAAACTCAGAAACCCAGAAAAAAACGTATAAACAAAAAAACTTACCACCTTGTTGTGGGAGACAAAAACTAAAAGATTTGTAGAGAGCCATGCTGCAACTTCGAGAGAGAGATAATAATAGTAAAAGAGAAAAATGAGGGAAATGCAAGTGTGATGGTGAAAAAATACACGAAGGGTGAGTTTCATTAGGAAAAAAATGTAATCAATACTTTTTTTTCAAGCCGTCATTTGAAAATCGTGAATGAATTTTTTGATAATTTTATAAATTGATTTTAAATTTAAAGTGGGCCAATTTAAAGTAGGCCAACCATGGGTCAATCTAAGCAAAAATTAGAAAATAGTTCAAATTATGTAAGATGATTTGTTTAGTTGTATAGTTTAGCAAAAAAAAAAACCCTATTTCGTTCCCAACCCAAACGCAGTGGGAGACGAACCACCAAGCAAAGCCAAGCGGTGCCATCACGCTAAGCCATGGCAAAGAGAGTCACGAGGTCCCAAAATCCTCTCTCATCCTCGGTTTCTGTCTCTGATAAAGCCTCCGATAGAGCTTCCAACGAGTAACTAGCCTTCTCTTTTGTTCACTCAACTTTATTTTGTAATTTCTATGTTCTGTTCATTCTGTTTGATTGCCAAGAAAATAAATGACTTGGAAAGAAAATACAGTTGAAACAAAATGCGAAAAAGTGGTTTGTGGTCTTTCTAAGAGACTGGAGGACTGTCTTTAGCTGCGCCAAGTAGCTGAGCGAAGCTCAGCTGAGTGGTATGTTTTTGGTGATGTAATACAGGAGGATTAAAATTTTAATGATTTATCATGGAATTTAATTTGGTTTTTACACCTTTTCATTGGCATTATTATGAGTGGCTCAGTGGTTGGTTGCTTAATAGACCGCGATAAAGAAAATGATGAAAATTTTTTAAGAGAAAGAGTCACTGTAGCTCTGTTACTATCATAGGTTGACGATAAGGAAAAAAACATCAAAGTTCTTTATAGAATGTGTTCGAAGCTCACTTCATTTGGAGTTCTGTTCTGATTTGTTCAATATTATGATTCACTGTTTATTTCTTCAAGTTTCCTAACTGATAGAACTAGGTAATTACGTGATAATGTGGAATTTGTAGGACAATGGCGTTATTGAGTGTAAAAGCAAGTGAAGGGACGGGGAGGTTGACAAGGGCGGGTAGAGATAATGAAAAGGAGAAGATACTCAAGACAGCTAAGAGGCCGAAAATGAAGCAGAAGAAGAAAATTGATAAATTTGATGCCAAGAAGCCTAAGAAACCACCCACTGCTTTCTTCTACTTTCTGTAAGTTCCCTCTCTGTTCCTTGACTTGATCTCAAATCTGTTAATTGCTCTTCATTGCTTGTACAATTTCAGGTTGTCCTTGCTAATAGTTAGTTGTTGTGTCGTGTATTATATGATGTAAAGTTATTTGTTGTATTATCAGGTGAAGCTCTTAATATTCAGCAGTGCTTAGTTTTTCTCATAGGAAATTTAGTATACGTCTAAACTAAAGTACTCGTTGTCACAATTTGATTACTTTTTTAGGTTTCAACCCGTATCAGCGATTCTTCCATATTTTCCTTCTGCAGTAAGATTTTTACTGTAGAAGCATTATACTTCTAATCTTATCTTGGATTGATCATTGTATATGACGGTAACATATTACTATAGGAGATATTAAATTCTGAAATTGATCTGGTTTCGATTCTTAAGGGATGACTTTCGTAAGGAATTTCAGGAATTGAATCCAGATGTCAAGACAATGCGTGATGTAAGTTTGCCTTTTTTTGTTGTTCTTTTGCGCTTATCTAAGATGATTTAATCTGAAATTCTCTCTCCCTTGCAAACTCCATCTATTGTCTTTTTGACATGACAATTTATTTCCATTTTCTAATAAAAGTACATATATTATATACTTCCATGATCCAGATTGGCAAGGCATGCGGTGAGAAGTGGAAAACAATGACATATGAGGTTTGTGTTACGTAGTTAAACTTTCTCGAGCATTTATCGCATCCAGCTGAATTGATTTTGGTAGCTTTGGTGCTGTTAATACTAATCATTGTCAACAACTGCAAAATTAATCATTGCTACAATAATTTGCCCCATTATTTCAATCTTTACTCGACTAGAATGCATTACATAGATGTGACAGAGTGAGAACTAATTAGGAAAGAAATGTAATGTCTGGAAGAATTATTATTAGATTAAATCTACTTCTTATCAATAAAGGAAATTAAGTCTACCTGCATAATCTGATGTCTTGTGCATTATGAATTTGATGTGAAAGACTTGGCTGGTTAGATAAGAAATGTCTGATTATGAAACCAAGGTATAGAGCTATATAGCAAATGGGAAATGTAGAAATAAATATCACAACTCTAAACAACCCGCACCTAGATAGGGGATTATCACATAAAGTCTCACTTCTTCTGAAGCACATCAAAAGGTATCAGGGCTAGGGTTATGTCTATGCTTAGGCATGATTGCGTGGGATTTCTCTCCTCATCGCTTCTCCTTCACTTTCTTTTTCTCCCCCCACTTTTCTCGTGTTATTTGAGCTAACTGCACAATGTCAATGCACACGAGGACCTATTCTTCCTATTTTCTTTATTTCTTAATCCTATCCTTCTCCACCCCTTCAAAGAGCTCTGTAGACCATTAAGTTCAGAATCCCGCATAATCAGTGTTAGAAAATTATCAAACAGATTGGTATGGGACAGTTGGTGTAGTGTGTCAGTAAAATAGAAGGGTAAAATTTTTCGTTTATGTTCACCATATTTTAAAGTTGATTTTCGAAACCTGAAATAGTTAGGGAGAAAAATAAATGTCATAAACTTACTTTGCGTATGAGTTAAGTTCAAAATGCTTTAGAGAGGTGGTGATGTATGATGTATTTGAGCGCACAAGCTGGGTTTAACTTGCGTGGTTTTAGATGAGAGTATGAAGAAAACCTTTGTAAACTTTTTCTCGTTCATGTTCCTGTTTCCCCCTCTTTTCTTTTTATTCTCCCCGGGGCACAAGGATGGGGAGGTTTGGTGGAGGGTTGGCAGTGGTTGTACCATATAAAAGGTTGATTTACAGAGATTCTTAGTTAAAACTAAGGATTCAGAAAGGTAGATAGATATTTCAAAATAAGCCATACTGACTGAAAAAGTTGCATAAGCTAGAACTGCTTCCACATCTGACACTCCCCTACCTTTTTTAACTATAAGACGAGTGTCTATACCGCTCAATGCGAAGAAGTCTCTGCCCATTTCTTTCCAATGCGAGACCATTTGAATTCCTCTGAATCTACAAATAATGTTTACGTGCATACAATTGAAGTGAATTCATCAAATTCATTCCGGAGGGTAATGATGAAAATAATTTTTCATCGGTATACTTAAATCATCTCCACGAGACACATAATGAGTTTGTATCTTTCGTATGTTTGAGAATTTTGTAATTTAATCATATAAAATTTCTAGGTTTTATCACTCCCTTGGTCCCTTACATCAAGATATAACATTCCAAAAGCTGGTAAGAATTTTTCTAATCTTTCTTTTATTTTCTTTCCTCCTTTTTTCTTCTACTTGCTTGGAATAGGAAAAAGTTAAATATTACGACATAGCGACAGAAAAGAGAGCAGAGTTTGATAGAGCCATGGCAGGATATCTGAAGAAGAAGGTAAACTTAATCATCCATTTCTGTCCTCAGCCAGGTTACGAATTCTGAAGCCAATCGTAGAAAAGCATAGTTAACCTTTTTCTCATTTGCAGGATAGTGGGGGAGATCGAGAATCCGAGGAGGATTCAGACTTTGATGATTAGAGCCGGTCGTATGATTAGTAATGCAGATAACGATGTTAATGTATGTGATTAGTTGTATATTGATATCTGAAAGCAAAGTTATTTTCTCTTAAAACTATCAATATCCGACTCACTTTTGTAAAAATGATATCTTTGAATTGCATGTTGCAATTTGCAAACTATTATATAAGATTTAGAACTATGCATAGATCATACTCCATATTATTAATATCACTTGTAATATTACTAAGCATTTTAAATTACATAATACTTCTAACCTCTTCTCAATGTGGAAGCCAAATGATAAAAGAAAAAATATATTTAACAAATCATAGTTGTGTTAGCACCATGATATTATATAGCATCGCCCAATTTTAGATATATGTTAATTTGTATCGAATATCGATGGTACAAGATGGCAAAATGAATGGTTAATCAAACTAAGTTGCTAAGCATGAGCCTTTGAACCCTAAAATTTATATTAACTTAGACTCCCTTTGACTTACTAGTCACTCACAACCCTCAATGATCAAACTAATGATTTGTAAATTCAAAAATCTCTAGATGATCACACTAAACCTTGTACCTTACCCAACAAAAGTTAGCAAATATTTAAGTGAACAAAGATCAGAAAATGGTCGATATGGGAGAAATTACTAATATATTAACAATATATTTATTTACTAAAATTAACTTACAACATACAAGGAGAGAAGAAGAAGCAAGGAGGAGGAGAAGTTTAAAAGTGGCAACCACAAATAAGGAAGAAAAAGCAGAGAGTGATGACCAAAACAACCTCAAAGACAGTTAATCTTGAACAAAAGATCATCAACTAAAGATAATTGGAGGCTAAATCTCTTCAATTTGGAAATAAATCTCATCAAACTCAACCTCCATGGTTCCTTCTTTAACCTCTTGAAGACCACCCGCCTCTTTTCACTCTCTCCTTATTCCCCACCACAACCATCTTTTGTCTCTCTAAAGCATCTCTCTCTCTCTCTCTAGGACTTGTTTGCCTTATGGGTTTTTGGTTTTTTGAAGAAACAAAGGGTTGGAGAGAGATTATCAAGGAGGTTGGTCATTGGTGGGTTATATGGGGAATTTTGATAAGGGGGAGGGAGAAAGATGGGAATTTGGTGGTTAATTGAGGGTGTCTTCGTCATTCGGGTGAGTAGTGGGTCTAGTGGGTCAATAAGAATAACTTCCTTTCTCGGTTTCTCCGTTCATTCGAGAGGTCAAAAATGGAAAGAAAGTTTTATTTCAAAAGAAATGAAAGAGTTTTAGAAAAAGGAAAGAGTGTTTCTATTTGATTATTATTTGTTTGTTTGTTTTTTCAATTTTCCCTCCTATGCCCATTTC
Source organism: Datisca glomerata (assembly GCA_003255025.1). Taxonomy (NCBI): domain Eukaryota; kingdom Viridiplantae; phylum Streptophyta; class Magnoliopsida; order Cucurbitales; family Datiscaceae; genus Datisca; species Datisca glomerata. Next base: position 2,049,994 of record QANY01010600.1, read on the forward strand.
GTCGTTTTAATTTGTTAATTTCAATTTTTGTAGGAAAATAAAATGAAAAAAGAGTGCCATAGAAGGAAAAATAACTATTTTTAGATGGAGTTCATAAAATTAGAAGAATTTGTTCTTTAATTCATATTTGTAAGCGTTCAAATTCCGTTACTAAATGCTATAGTAGATAAATATATGCGCTATATTTAGAACCAAAATCTTTGATTTTACTTTCAAAATTAAGAGATTTTTGAAAATAACTAGTAACAATAGAATGAGGTTGATCCAATAGTTTAAGTTATTTTGTTAATTGTTATAATAAACTGTAATAAAATAATAGAATGAGGTTGGGTAACTGTAAGTTTGAGCTTAGTTTCTATATTTTTAAAGGAATCCTCTGTTGAAGTCTAAGTTTTGTATAATCTTAAACAAATGCGTCATTTTTTGTATCAGGTTGATAATGTACTGAAAGTTGATCCAGCTTTAGATCATCATTACATGTGTCTCGTATGGATATATCGATGAATCAATCCCTAATATTATAGAAAAATCCTATACAGAATACATCTTGCGCTTTTACTTACAAGGGTCTAACTCAACTCCTAAGTAGGAGGCGTACTCCTAACCATGGGCAAGGCCGTGTGTATGGGAGAGGGGCATTAATCCCTACGTTTGTTGTTTTGTAATCTTGTAATTTTTATAAAGAATAATTATAGTATATATAAAATGAGATTAAGAGGGAGAATATTTTTTATCATAAATTATGCTCATTATTTCATAATTTTTTTAATCATTTTTCATAAACATATTGATTAAATGTTAATAATTTTAAATTAGTTATTAATGACATATTTAACTTTTGGGCAATATTATCTAAACTATTTTCAAAAATTCTTAAATTGTCATGTGCGTACCTAATAATTAAATATTTTAAGTTACTTATGAATCACCGAGAAGAATAATTGACACTTCTATTTTTTAATTACACCTTATAACATCATTTGTTAGACTGTATTGAACTTTACATTATAGTTTGTTATAATGTGTTGTCGCAATGTGCATGCGACGCGGAGCGGCGATTGAAAAATTATTTTTGAAAAAGAGAAATTCGGAGTCGCCACCAATCATTTTAGGGCGTGATTGGTCACCCAATTTTTAAAATCAAATATTTTGGCCTGCGAAAATTTAAAGATGGTTCGGGAGTCATTTACGTGTTGGGAATGTATTAGCACCCACAACGCCCATTATGAAAAATGATTACGAAATTTAATCAAATACTATCCATTTTTTTTTAAATAATGTTATAGAAATTCAATTTTGAATGTCCCATTTGGTACATTTTGCATCATAAAAATGAGCAAATAAATTACATTTAACGGGTGGTACAAAGACCATTAAAAAATATTTTTATTTTTATTTTTTTTAAATCAAAGCATTATTGGAGTTACTCTCGGTATCCTAAAAATAACTCTTCACCTCGGTAGTTCGAGAAATTTGGTATCCCAAAAATTCTAAAGTCCGTCATCAAATTTTTTAGTGAAAACTAAATAAAGAAATTAACAAAAGTTAAATCAAATTATTATGGTTTTAATTTACGAGCGTCAATTCTGATGATAAAAAATGAAATAATAATCACATACAAGCATGACATATGACAATAATACATAAATAAATAAGAAGAGATAACAAGTATAAAGAAAAAGAAAGAATAATGGAAATGAATGTTAGAGATGATAAATATGTATGATAAATTTAAAAAAGAATATGTACAGTGAAAATAATGAACAAGACGTGAAATAATTAAAAATATATATAAAAATAAATTAAAACAAACCAATAGTATCTACTAAAAAAATTGAAAAATAAAGAAACACAAAAAAACAAAAAAATAAAAATAAAATGCAAACAACGAAAAATAAAAAAACTCAAAACAAAACTTAAAATACAGAAAAAAAACAAAAAAACAAAAAAAATTCTTTTGACAGAGGGCGATGTCACCCTCTATTTTTTTTTATTTTCATTTTTTATATATATTATTTAGTAATAAATTAATAATAAATTTTTTATGTGTAAACTAAATTAATCTATGAGAAAAAAATGTTTAATTTCATACATAATTGACATGAACATGCTTTTTTTACAACATAGTCTATTAATTACCATTTTTCATTTCTTCACTCAATGCTAATCAAATAGCAAAAAAATGATTATGGATGATAACTAAATTAAACAATTATTTACACTAAAATAAATAATTAATTTTATTTGGGATATAAATATACCATTTTTTATTTTGGACTACTTAGTTCACTAATTATCATTTTTCCTTTCTTCCTTCATTGCTAGGAATGATCATTGATGGTAACTAGTTCAAACAAGTGTCACAAAAATGATGATAAAAAATTAAAAAGAAAAGAAGAGAAGACTTGTAAGAATATTAAAAAAATCAAAGCTTAAATATTTGCATAATCTTGTATAGAGGTTTTATTCCCTATTTTATGCATTTTTATTTATGAGAAATTATCATAAAAGTTTTTTTCATCAAATGTACACTTTCAACCCATTAAAAAGTTGATTCACATTGAGCTAATTTTACACCCCTTAAAAGCTTTATCTTCATCCTCATTGATTGAGTTGATGACAAAAAAAATTTCATTATCAAACTTGTAAAGAAATAAACAATACATGAAAATAAAACTTAAGATTAAGAGTAGGAGAAATGATAAAGAATGAGTAAACAAACTTATATATGGAAAAGGAAACAAAGAAATATCAAATACATGAGTATGGAGAAAAGAGATGATTAATAAGAATGAACAATATATATTGTAAGCTAAAATGTAAGAGATTTGAACTACCTTAATAAAAAGAAAAAGAGAAGATGGAAGATGAATATAAATGAAAACTCTCATTCTCTTTTTCACTATTTTCTCAAGACCTCTCTTTCTCTCTCTAAAATCCATTCTCTTTCTCACTCTTCAAATCTCCTCTCTTTCTCACTCTCCAAATCTCTCCTTTCATGTGAAGACCTCCACTCTATTTATAGGCAAACTTATGACTTCACTTTTTATTTTTAGTCTTTTTGTTCTTTTTTTTTATTTTCTAGACATTGGACAAATCTTTTTATTTTTAGGTATTGGACTAGTTTTCAAATCATACACATAGTCTTAGACTAGTATATGGGCCAAAAAAATAAAATTTATATTTTTAAAGTATTGGACCGGACAAAATACGGTATCTACAGCTGTCCCCCTTTGTTCACGCTTCTAAACTTAGAAGGTGTACAAATGTGTAGATAAGTATTTTGATCGAGAAAAGACTATATAGATAAGGGGAATAGAAACCTTGACTTATTCGAGTTTTATGAAATGACGAAACTTATGAAATGGACCTGGATAGACACAAGCTTCGATCTTGACTCAATTCAGGTTCGATTTAATCCTATAAATTGAAACGGACCGGGCGTTGACACCAGGCTTCGACCGTGACAAAGCCGGGTTTGATTTAACCTAAGATAAAGAAATGACGTGGACCTGGATAGACGCATGCTTTGACCTCGACTCGATGCGGGTTCGATTTAACCATATTAATTTAAATGGACCAGGCGCTGACACCGGGCTTCAACCGTGACAAAGTCGGGTTCGATTTAACCAAAGATAAAGAAACGACGTGGACCTAGATATAGGAAGGCTTCTACCTCGACCCGATGCAGATTCGATTTAACCGTATTAATTGCAATGGACCAGGCGTTGACATCGGGCTTCGACCCCGACAAAGTCGTATTTGATTTAACCGAGATATTTGAAAGGAAACGGACCTGGATAGATGCATGCTTCGACCTCGACTCAATTCAGGTTCGATTTAACTAAAGATGTTGAAATGATATTTGATCTGATTTTTACAAGTTTCATATGGTACAAGAGCTAGACTAATGCATGCTTTAAATGTTGGAAAGTCATGTATGAATTTTGAAAGAATATCTTTAAATGATTCATGCACTTGAATGCATCAAAATAGATCAATATGATGTATGTCTATGCGTTGTAATTATTGAATATAAATGCAAAGTAGTCGTTTTGAGTACATGCATGCTATGCATGATTGAAAACATTTGTAAGAAAATTATTTGCTGATTTTTTTGAAAGTTGACTAATGTCGTCATATCTTTCACCCTTCAAATCAATCACTTGGTCTAAGGTCATGGACTCACAATGAAGTATCGAGCATACTTTCAAGAAAATGATGCATCCTTATTTATTGGTTAGTGCCCTAGTATTCGGCTTCACGTCGATGATGAAGAAAAGTGAATAATTTCTCCACATTTTACTTATTTTTTTGTACTTTAATTGCAATCCTCCAATCGTGCTTTAGCCTTCGTTATGTGCATACCGACTTTTTCGTGGTGACTTTTTAGATTTCACCTCGCACTCATACCGCCTTTCTTAGTTCCTATTTTTTCTTTTTTTTTAATTAGCTTTCACCCAACCAAGTTTATGCTTCTGAGTTATTTTAAGAGTAAATAATGATATCTTAGAATTGAGAGGAATAAAAAATAATGGAGATAAGGAGAAGATGAAGTATATGTATTTGTCAACTTAGAAAGAAAAAAAAAACTCTTCATTGATGATGAATAATGTTTACAAACAATGATTTGGAAAAAAATATGGAATACGAATTTCTCCAGTATTCGAGACAACTCCTTTTTTTTAAACATTTTTTTGCCTAACTTCATATTTTCATAGTTAGAACAGTCAAACGAAGTACTTCTTGATTGTATTAGAATTAACTGTATGCGGTAAATCGTCTCCATCCATGTTTGTTAGCATGAGAGCTCCTCTAAAGAAGGCCTTCTTGACAATGAAAGGTCCTTGGTAATTTAGGGTCCACTTCCCCCGACGATCTTTTTGATATGAGAGTATCTTTTTCAACACCAAGTCACATTCTCGGAAACATCGGGGACGCGATTTTTTGTCATATGCGTGCATCATTTTTCTTTGATGTAATTTCCCTCTACATAATGCAGTCAATCTTTTTTCCTCGATAAAATTCAATTGCTCATATCGTGTTTGTACCCGCTCTGCTTCTTCTAATTTCACCTCTATTAAGACTCTAAAGGAGAGAATTTCCACATCAATTGGAAGGACCCTATGCCATATACCAAAGAGAATGACGTTGCCCCAGTTGATGTTCAGACTGATCCGTTGTACCCATGTAGTACAAATGAGAGCATCTCATACCAATCCTTATAAACATCCGTCATCTTCTCTATAATCCTTTTTATGTTCTTATTGGCTGCTTCCACTGCTCCGTTCATTTTCGGAAGATAAGGAGATGAATTATGATGCTTAATTTTGAATTGCTTACATAATTCTTTCATCATCTTGTTATTTAAATTTGTCTCATCATCTATGATGATCTTTCTAGTTAGACCATATCGATAAATTATTTCCTTTTTAATGAACTTAACAACCACACTTGTGGTTACACTCGAATAAGAAGTTACCTCCACCCATTTGGTAAAATAATCTATAGAGACCTGAAACGATGCCCGTTAGAGGCTTTTGGTCTGATGAGACCAATGACGTCTATGCCCCACATAGAGAACGGCCAAGGCGCGACCATGACATGTAAAGGGGATGCGGGTACGTGAATGTTATCCGCATAAATTTGACATTTATGACATTTTTTGGCATACTTGATGCAGTCAGATTTTAAAGTTAACCAATAATATCCTACTCTCAAGATTTGTTTGGCTATCATATGTCCATTAGCATGAAAGCCACAAATTCCTCCGTGAACTTCCTCTATGATTTGATTCGCTTCCCTTGCATCAACACATCTTAATAGCACCATATCATGGCTTCTTTTGTAGAGTATTTCACCATTCAAGAAGAAACCCATGAAAAATCTTCTAATATTGCGTTTATCATTCTGAGAAGCTTTGGATGGATATTCCCCATTTTTTATATACTGCTTGATGTCGTAACACCATGGTCTTGTGTCTGGCTTTTCTTCAATACTCATACAGTCAGAAGGAAAATCTCGCTTCTCAATTTTTATGGGTTATACTTCTTTTTTAAAGTCTGCGGCGAACATGGATGCTAAAGTTGTCAGTGCATCTGTAATTTGATTATTCTCTCTGGGTATATGGTCAAATGAGATCACTTCAAAAGTTCGGCTTAACTTAGTTACATGTTTGTTGTAAGGTACCAGCTTGGAGTCTCTAGCTTCCCATTTAGTTGTCGTATCACCAATAACAAATCTCTGTACACTCAAAGTTTCCTTATCTTCATATCATAAGCTGCTTGAACTCTCATGGAACATGCCTTATATTCTGCCACATTGTTTGTGCAGTCAAAGCATAGTTTTGCCGTGAATGGGAAAACTTTCCCTCAGGAGATGAGGATTGCCCCAATTCCATGTCCTACATCATTTGATGCGCTATCAAATAACATTGTCCGCAATTTTGGATCCATAGATTCTCCTTCATTTTTTAAGATGACTAATATGTTCTCATCAGGAAAATCAAACTTCATAGGCTCATAATCTTACACTAGTTGATCTTCCAGATAATCAACAAGTACACTTCCTTTTATTGACTTTCTCGTGACATAAAATATATCATATTCCGTGAGTAATATTTTCCATTTAGCAATTCACCCAGAAAGTGATGACTTTTCAAATATATACTTGATTGGATCCATCTTTGAAATTAACCAAATGGTGTGGTATAACATGTACTGTCTAAGCCGATGAGCAACCCAAGCTAATGCACAACAGTTTTCTCCAACATCGAATAATCAGCCTCATAGTTTGTGAACCTTTTGCTTAAATAGTATATTGCTTGTTCTTTCCTTCCAGAGGCATCGTGTTCACCAAGTACGCGACCCATGGATTTTTCTGTTACTGTAAGATATAAAATGAGTGGACGTCCTGGAGTTGAAGGAACAAGTATAGGAGGATTTTGCAAGTATTGTTTGATCTTCTCAAAAGTAATTTAACAATCATCATTCCATCCTTCTGTATCACTTTGGTGGAGAAGTTTAAAGATAGTTTCAGAAGTGCGGTTAGTGTGAGATGAACCGGGCTATGTAATTTAATCTCCCCAAAAAATCTCTAACTTCCTTTTGAGTTTAAAGTGGTGGCATGTCGATGATGGCTCGAACCTTGTCAGGGTCAACTTTTATTCCTTCCTTTCTCACGACAAAACCAAGTAGTTTCCCTGAAGATGCTGCGAATGCACACTAGTTTTCACAGAGTGACCGTATGATCTTCCCCTTGACGAGATTGGCAATCATATCATCAACGTACACTTCGATTTATTTATGAATCATATCATGAAACAGTGTTACCATTGCTCGCTGGTAAGTCGCCCATGCATTCTTTAGAACAAATGGCATAACCTTATAACAAAATGTACCACACAAAGTTATGAAAGTCGTATTTTCACCGTCTTTAGGAGCCATTTTGATTTGGTTATACCTCAAAAAACCATCCAGGAAAGAGAAGGTTGTATGTCTTGTAGTGTTATCTACTAAGACATCGATATGGGGTAATGGAAAATTATCCTTGGGGCTTGCCCGATTTAAGTCTCTATAATCGACGCACACCCCTTACTTTCCCATTTTCTTTAGCACTGTGACTATGTTAGCAACCCATTCAGGGTATTTTTCTACTTCTAGAAAATCTGCATCTACTTGCATTTTAACTTCTTCTTTGATGTGTACCAGCATATCTGGTTTCATTTTCTGTAACTTTTGTTTCACGGGTTTACTTTCGGGCATAATTGGCAAATGATGAACCATGATATCAGTGACTAGACCTGACATATCTTGGTAAGACCATGCAAAGACATCAATATATTCTTTGAGTAAGCCAATTAATTCTCGGCGGCTTTGGCTTGTCACAGAAGTGCGATTTGGACGTCTTTCGTCTCTCCCTCCAATCCCAAATTTATCACCTCCATTAACTCTTGGTATGGTTGAGTTATTTTTTCATCCTCTTCTACCAATTTTAATATTTCCAGAGATGGTTCAAAATTATCCTCGTCACTTTCATCTGACTCTACGTTAAGAATGCGATTGTCAAAGTTATTGCTTATGCTTTAGTTTTCAAAATCATCGTTCTTGAACCTGAATCGGATTATTGGATGAAAGGAAGATGAGAAAATAAAATAAACAATGCATGAGTATGAACAACATTTCAGAAATGGAAAAAGTAGATATAAAAGGAGGAACAAAAAGAATTGGAATTGTATTTATCATTAGCAAAAGGAGACGAAACAAGTTTTTAAATTTTCATTCAAAGAGATGACATGAAATAGACGAGAACATAGACCTATAACAATGAAATTCCTAGGACATTGTATAAAATCATTAGAATTTTGGCATGAACACATTATTCTTGAAAATTCTCGAGAAACACTGGTAGCTCGATGACGTCCCAATTGTTAAGCTCATGATCTGAATCGTATCGAGAAACCAAGTCCTTTGTACTTACACTTGATGATTTTCCCAAAATTATGGATATTGAAAGCTGGGCGATATCATCTTCAAGGTCGTACTGCTCTACTATAACTATTTCTTCGAATGAAATTCCCCCACTTCTGAAGGATTCAAAAATATAGGATATGATCACCATTTTCATATCGAATTCCCTATTTTCGAGCCTAATAATCCTATTTTCTTTCTTTTGAGCTTCCACTCTCCTTCTATCAGCCTTAGTCGGTCTAAATCCAAGCCCAAACCTTTGTTCATTCTTGTCCCACTCGATTAACTTATTTATGCCTTGATGCTTACCCCCCGAGTCTTTTACTTGGCTTGTATCCCCCCTTTTATCATCAACTTTGCCACCATCTGAGATGCTTTTGATAGGCTTGATGTTGGTGCGAGTTTCCCACTAGCGACAAATGTGGTGTTCGCAATCTCAAATGATCGAAATGAGCACTCCAATGCTTTTTCTGCCGCCTCAAAATACGACATGGTAGCCGGCTTGGATACCAATAAATATTCTTCCCCATATATACAAATGAGTTTATGATCCATTATAAACTTCATCTTCTGATGTAATGAAGATGGATTGCCCCTGCAGAGTTAATCCATGGTTGACCGAAAAGAAAACTGTATGCTTGATTTATATCCATCACTTGGAAAATAATATTGAATAGGCATTGCCCGATTCAAATTTGTATCTCTATGTCTCTGACTACTTCTCTTCGGGTACTGTCGGATGCTCTTAGTATCATCATACTCGGTCGCATATGTGTTGCGTCCACATGGAGCTTTGCTAGTGTGGATCTTGGCATTACATTTAGAGAGAGTCGTCATCAATCAATACTTTTGCAACAACATAATAATCCCTACATTTCACGGATGTATATAGAGCTCTGGTGTGTCCAGTACCATCGGCAGGGATTTCATCATCTGTGGAAGTGATAAAATTTGATGCGGTAATATTTTCCACAATTCCACTTAACTTCTCCACCGTAATGTCATGACAGACATATGCTTGATTTAAAACCTTCAATAATTCTTGGCGATGTCGTTCTGAATTCAGAAAGAGTGATAGTAAAGATATACGAGCAGGTAAGCGATTAAGTTATTTTATCACCTTATACTCGGTTTTCTTGATGAGCTTAAAAAATTCACATACTTCTTCTTCAGAAACTGCTCTTTCTTTCTCCATACCTTTTATTATACCTGGGTCTATCACTTGGCCGTCATGCATTTATCCTTGGAACTCATGACCATTATCGTCTTCTTTGGCTTTCCCTTTCCTTTGCCTTTCAAACTCATTGCTTTTATCCGTTTTCAAAACTTATGGCGTGTAGCATCTGCCACTCCCCGTCATCTCACCTACTCCCGAAATATTAGTTATGGGGAGATCTAGGTCAGACGGATTTAGCGCTTGAGTTTTGTCGTTACCTCTTGTAATGACCTTATATCCGTACGTCCATGGTACTGATCTTGAATCCTTGTAAGCAAACGCACCCGGTATTTGGATGGTGATAGACATCAGAGCAAAAGACGTAGTGGAGTGAGTTGACTTTTCCTCGTAATGTATTGTGAGAGATTTTGGGTTATAGGAAGACACTTCAACATTAACTTCAGATAATTCTTTAGTTATCATGAGGACTAAAGAGTCATCTTCCTGGTATTTCCTTTCTCATTTATGACTTATTGTAATTATCTTTGCATCCAACAACTTTTGCACTTCCATTTTAAAATCAGCACATTCCTCAATTGTATGCCCTGTCACATTCTTATGAAACAAACAATCAAAGTCATGCATATGCTTCCTAGAAACGCCTTCATCCTCTGAGTGTGTTGGGTAGATGTACCCTGCTCTAGAAAAAAGATGGAAAAGTATTACCATTGACGTGCTTACATCTTCCACATCCCTCTTTTCAAATGAAAAATATTCCTCAATTGCATTTACAGTAGGATTCCCATGATTTGGTAGAGTGTTGAAATTGATATCTGGATTCCCATTAGCCTTTTTGAAATTCAACTATCCAGCCTTGATTAATGCATGTACTCTACCTTTTAATGCTATGCAATTCTCAGTCAAATATCCCACTGCCCCAGCATGATAATCACAGCGAGTAGTCGGATCATACCACCTTGGGTATGGTGGCTGTAGAGGTTCATAAGGAATTAACACCAATTGATTATTCCATATTAATTGAGGTAAGAGTTATATATATGACATTGTGATTGGATCATATTGGATAAAATGTTGATTATTTCTATTTCCCCTTAGAGGCTGATCAGCCTGACCAACATTTTGCTGGTGAGTCGGTGGTCTTAAACTGGGTCTTAGGTTGTTTTAAAACGGTGATTGTTGAGAGTGATAATTGTACGAAATTTGTGAGGTAATTGGCACATATGATGTCATAGATTTCGGCCCTTCACTATACTTTGAAAATCCCAGCCTCGGGTTTGCCGCTTATGATGGGTACCCAAAATTGATCGTCTGTACATCCCCTTTTTTTCACTTCAACGACGGCCCTTTTTTTACGGATGATGTATCAGATACGACTTTCGAAATTATTCCATTCTTTACCCAATATTCAATCCTTTCACCAATCACTACAATGTTAGAGAAAGTGTTTGAAGCGTTTCCAATCATCCTATCGTAGAATGGAGATCTCAAGGTGTTGTTAAACACTGCATCCATCTCCTTTTCTGACAAGGGGGTGTACTTGAGCAGCTAATTCCCTCCACCTTTGCGCATATTCTTTAAAGCCTTTAGTAGGCTTTTTCTCCATCCTTTGTAGATCTAGACGATCAGGAGCCATATCTATATTGTACTTGTATTGGCTTAAGAAAGCATCAGCTAAATCTTTCCACCTCTGAATATATTGGTTATCCAATTAGATATACCAGCGAAATGCAGCCCTGTCAAGCTATCTGAAAAGAAATGAATCAACAGCTTATCATCATTTGCACAAACAACCATCTTTCTGCAGTACATAATAAGATGACTTCTCGGGCATTTACTACCATCATATTTTTCAAATTCAGGTAGTTTGAATTTGTGTGGGATGGTAACATCTGGGATCAAACATAATTGGGTGGCATCATATACATCTGTCCCTTCAGTGGCGAGCGATCTTTCCTCTAAAAAGTCCAGCTTATCTTTCGACAGCGGGTCTTCGCTTGGTTTAGTAACAGGCCTCTGCCCTTTTGGGTCATCAACATCAGGTATGATGTATGGGCAAAACACTTTTTTTTTCAAAAATGATGCTTGTTCCGCCAAATTGCTCGCTCTCACAGCCACACCTTTAATCCATTCTATAGCCTGCCCTGATCGTTGTCGAATCAAGTCATGCTCTTGTTCCAGTAATTGGTAATCATATCTCAGTGTATCGACATTAGCATCATTATTTCTTGCCAATTTCTCTACCACGTTCTGATATGCTCTAACTTGGTGCTCAAGGCTTGCAATGACTTTCAATAGTTCTTCACTATCATTTGGTGACTTAGTCTTCCTAACTTTTTGATTTTCTAAATCAGCTTGTAAATTATCAGCGATTCGTCGTAATGAGTCATATTATTTTTCTAACTCAATGATGTACGCATTCTTCTTATCAGCATCCCCCTTAACCTCTTCTAAAACCTCTTGTACAAGCTTATTTTTTCTTTCTAGCTTCATGATTCGATCCTCTTATTCATAGATTACCACTCACAAATTCTCATTGTCCTCTGCCATCCTTCTAAGTTTGTTGTTCAGATTTTGAGTGTCAGTTCCCAACTCTAAGTTTTTCCGCTTCAGATATTCTTGATCCTCAACCTTGTTTCTCAAATCTCTGAGTTATTTTTCCGCTTCGATCTTGTGCTTGCCAGATAAATTCGTCTCGACTGTTAGACCTCTGTTTTCTTCCAAGAGAGCTAAATTCTTTGACACCCCTCATATAACTCATCCCGCTCCTCATTTTAAATAATCTCCTTATAAGTTTCTGGTAACTTGTGTGATTGTAAATCCTCAACTGGTAAGGCAATAGTTATTTTGCCTCTGCTCTCAAGCCACGCTTCATACTCCTTTGTGCAATTCATGTGATTCTTCTCATTTCGCACCATTCTCGTTTATTTCCACGCTCCAATTAGCTGTTGCAATTTTTGTTCAATATCTTGAGAATCATAATTGATCTCAATGTCCTTTAATGCGTGCGTGGCAGGGACAAACTGTCTCATGTATAGTTGACGGAGCACCATTAGCAGAGCATAACTAGTACAACCCATGGTCCTGGGAGCGGGACCCATTGATAGTCGCCATATTTGTAGATCATTGATGTCAACGACATCCATTAGGCTTTCCAGATAACATCCTCATCCTTCACTTTGATAGGTGTGAGAGCGACACCCCTTTTATGGGAAACTGCGGATTCCATTTAGCCATTCCAAATTCTGCAATGAGAATTCTAATTTTCATCCATGGACTTGAAAACTTAACTTGAGGATATTTGAAATCTGGTGGACATCTTAGATGGCTAAGAATCCAAATACAAAAAAAAGATGGAGAGCCGATGAACTTCCATTTTCCAAGCGCTCATATGTGATTTAAGGAACGAAAAGTCTCAGCTAGAATTGAGATAACAGGGTTAACACCATGTTCAACTTGCAGGAATATTTTTATCACTTTATCGTCCACATAACCTTGAATTTTTGAAAACAACACGGTGCCATATATACACAGAGCATAAAAAGCCATACCCTTATCTTCCTTTAAGACATTTTGGGCGAGATCTAAGAGGTAGTCCAACGGCACACACTCATTTCCCCTTTAACTTTCAACCTTTTCTCAATCTCAGATGCATGGACAGTACCCAAGAGCTTGGATAAAGCTCTCCTCAATGTGAGCCTTTTGTCATAATTACAAACTTTATCCGTGCTTTGCAGCGCGGCGTTCAGTATAGCTTGATATTCTTCAATTGTAGGAGTAAGATCAATTGTTCCAAAGGTGAAACGTCTGTACAGAGGGTCCCAGAAATGCATTAAAGCCTTAAGAACGAGAGCGTTGACTATAATATATAGAAGATAATGATGTGACCATATTTGCCGACAATAAATGCTCAGGTGAAAAAATCCTCCCATATCTTTTTCAACCTCTCCAAGTCAGTGTGTGAGAACTCTATCTTAGTGATTGATGGTAGAAGAACGACATCCTCCTTTTTCAGACAATCTCCTTTTTAATTTTTACATTTCCTCTAACCATTGGACTACTCTAACTTGATCTTTCATCACACTCGGAGTGGAAGTCTTGGTCTCTAAAATATGAATGGATTGAATACTTCTCTACAATCCCTATTACGCAACATGATGCATGTATGCAAAAAGGAAAGACGAAGTCAGAAGTGAAACAATGGGAAAGAAAAGAAATGTTTAAAGAGCGTAAGACATATATACATGAACAAAATTAATCAGACATCATAATTAAGCAGAATCTCTATTTCTACCAAACATTGGTCATGAGATGAGCTCTAAGAATGAAATACATGTGTGGTTGGGCTCTCAAATCTCTTAATAAGCTCTCAGGTTATCCTCACTATTATCCGAATGGAGTAACATGGGACCCAAATGGTATCCTGAAAGGATCGACCTGAGTGAGAACTTTCATGAGCCTGCACGAGAACCGTAATTCCATGAAGCAATTCCACTACTCATTCTCGCTAATCCTAAAAGGAAAACCCGGGTATATGGCTAGTGTATATGTGTGAAATTATAAATTATGTAAAGAAATATACTTTGTAAAAAATAGGACTTATGTACAACTACATGCACGAATTAGAAAAAAATAATGAATCAAATAAACAAACAAAGAACCACAGAAAATGATTCGTATGATGAAATTTTGGCTTGACTCTCTGTTGATCTAAAGATGGTTAGACTAATTGTTTCTCTCCAACGGAGTCGCCAAGTTGTCGCAACGTGCATGCGATGCGGAGCGGGGATTGAAAAATCATTTTTGAAAAAAGAAATTTAGAGTCGCTATCAATCATTTTAGGGCGTGATTGACACCAAATTTTAAAATCAAATATTTTGGTATGGGAGAATTAAAGTTAGTTCGGGAGTCATTTGCATGTGGGGAGGGTATTAGTACCCTACAACGCCCATTATGAAAAATGGTTACCAAATTTAATCAAATACTATCCAAATTATTTTTTTAAAATAATGTTATAGAAATTCAATTTTGAATGTCACATTTGGTACATTTGACATCATAAAAATGAGCAAATAAATGACCTTTAACGGTTGATACAAAGATCATTAAAAAATTATTTTTATTTTATTTTTTTAAATCAAAGCGTTATTGGAGTTACTCTCAGTATCCTAAAAACAACTTCTCACCTCAGTAGTTCGAGAAATTTGGTATCCCAAAAATTCTAAAGTCTGTTAATGGATTTTTTAGTGAAAAAACAAAATAAAGAAATTAACAAAATTTAAATCAAATTGTTATGGTTTTAATTTACGAGCGTCATTTCTGATGATAAAAGAATGAAATAATAATCGCATACAACCGTGACATATGATAATAATACATAAATAAATAAGAAGAGATTACAAGTATAAAAAAAGAAAGAATAATGAAAATAAATGTTAGAGATGATAATATGTATGATAAATTTAAAAAAAGATTATGTAGAGTGAAAATAATGAATTAAGACGTGAAATAATTAAAAGATATATAAAAATAAACTAAAACAAATCAATAATATCCACTAAAACATAGAAAAATAAACAAACACAAAAAAAAAATAAAAAAAAACTCAAAAAAATTAAAGTAAAAAAAGTAAAAAAAATAAAAGTGTTTTTTTTACAGAGGGTGATGTCACCTTCTGTCTTTTTTTTTTTAATTTTAGTTTTTTTCTTTAAACATATATATGTATATAAAATTATTTAGTAAATAAATTAAAATCATAAATGTTTTATCTGTAAAATAAATTAATCTATGAAAAAAATATTTAATTTCATACATAATTATTATGAACATGCTATTTTTTTACTACATAGTCTATTAATTATCATTTTTCATTTCTTCACTCAATGCTAATCAAATAGCAAAAAAATGATCATGTATGATAACTAATTTAAACAAGTGTCACTAAAAATAAATAAATAATTTTGTTTGGGATATAAATATACCACTTTTTATTTTGGACTACTTAGTTCACTAATAACAATTTTTCTTTCTTTCTTAATTGCTAGGAATGATCATGGATGGTAACTAGTTTAAACAAGTGTCACAAAAATGATGGTAAAAAATTAAAAGGAAAAGAAGAGAAGACTTGTAAGAACGTAAAAAAAAATCAAAACTTAAATATTTGCATAATCTTGTATAGAGGTTTTACTCTCTATTTTATGCATTTTTATGTATGGAAAATTATCATAGGAGATGTTTTCATTAAATGTACACTTTCAATCTATTAAATGGTTGATTCACATTGAGTTAATTTTACACTCCTTAAAAGCTTTATCCTCATCCTCATTGATAGAGTTGATGACAAAAAAATATCATTATCAAATTTGTAGAGAAATAAACAATACATGAAAATAAAACTTAAGATTAAGAGTAGGAGAAATGATAAAGAATGAGCAAACAAACTTATATATGGAAAAAGAAACAAAGAAATATCAAATACATGAGTATGAAAAAGATAGATGATTAATAAGAATGAACAAAATATATTGTAAGCTAATAAAATGCAAGAGATTTGAACTAACTTAATAAAAAGAACAAGAGAAGATGGAAGATGAATAGAAATGAAAACTCTCATTCTTTCTCCTTTTCACCATTTTCTCAAGACCTCTATTTCTCTCTCTAAAATTCCTTCTCTTTCTCACTCTCCAAATCTCCTCTCTTTCTTACTCTCCAAATTTTCCCTTTCAAGTGAAGACCTCCCCTATATTTATAGGCAAACTTAGGACTTCACTTATTATTTTTAGTCCTTTTGTTTCTTTTTTTTATTTTTTAGTCCTTGGACAAATCTTCTTATTTTTAGGCATTGGGTTATTTTTCAAATTATACACATAGTCTTAGACTAGTATATGAGCCAAAAAATAAAATTTTTAACTTTAAAGTATTGGACCGGAAAAATATGATATTTACATGTGCTATAACTTTTTTAATATAATCAATTGTAATGAGCTCTTGCCGCGAGAGAGGAATTAAGCGGGGCAAGCAAAATAACCATTCCAGTAGTTGATAGTGAAGCAAAGGCTGAATAAAAGATGGGTAGGCATGCATTCTCATTCTTAGGTTTCTCAGAATTTGAAAGTGATCACTTAGTAGGTTTTCATACAAAGACTTAATCCATAAGCCCGTAGCGTCTACCAATTTCGTCATATCCTCTTACCTTTCTTTTAAGTGAAAACAAGATGCATGAAAAATGTAAAAAATAATAGAATTTGAAGCAAGTATATTATTTGAACAAAATTTATGTTTTTATGAATTTTATAAACACACACAATACTCTATATCATTTATTTTTACAATATCTAACTACTGAATGTTTACTACTTTTTGACGTTTTAAGACACTAGTTAAATTACACGTGCGATACACGTGATATGTACGGTTCTATTATTTTGATTATTTTTTATGCATTTACTTGTTCATGTAAAAGAATTTTGAATAAAATACATCTATTAGCAGATAAAATTAGAAAAATATAATTATAACTATTTATGCTTTTCATAAGGTTTACTCACAAAAATATTTTTAATTAAGTTAATTATGCTAGAAGAACATCATCTATACATTTTTAGTTTGCTTTTTAGTATATTATTTCTCTTATCTATATGTGATAAGTGAACTAAAATATGTTTTATTCTTGATTGATTGTATTTTTCTAATATATATTTTAATGGATGAAATAATTTAATATGTTATCATGTCTATGAATATATTTCAAATTAGAAATAATAAGAAAATAAAAAGTTTACTCATGAGATATATCATTTGGAGAGATAAGAAACGAAGAAAAATTAATAATTAATAATGCACCATTAATAGACTTAAGGAGTAATTTTGAAATTGTAAAATAAAAAATGGATAAAATAATCTAAAAATAATTATTCTTCACGTCCCACTTTTAATATATGAAGGATAAGGATTATTTTAATTATCTTTTCATTGTTTATTTTATCAGGCAACACATGTTTTAGGAACAAGTTTTAAAAATTACTAAAGAATAATCTGCTATTGCACTCCTTCCATTTGTAAAATTACATATGTATTATCAATCCTCTTCAAATTTATAGAATTGCCGAATTGTAAAATAACTAAATTATATACTATTTATCTCATTAAAATTTTAAAAATTATCAAAAATATTAAATAATTTTTATTACAATGCAAAATAATATTGGGGTCTGAAAAATATTTTTCCCCATTCTATAAATATTATGGCCTCATCCCTGCTCCTAGCCATTGCTTCTACTTACCATCTATATATCAGTATAATCAAAAGCGTAGGTTAGCCTAGCTTTTAAAAATTGAAAGCAAAAATGAGCTACTTTTTCTTGCTATTGTTAATTTATACAGTTCATCCTCTTAGCATAAATTATCTAAGAAATTGGTATTCACAAAGAGATCTACCTATATAGTTATAGTATTTAATTACAATGTTTAGCTGAGTAACTGTTAAGAATAAGGACATAATCATTTTTTAAAATATGATTGGATTTGTACCATAGAAACCATAAATTTGATATATAATAGAATGGTAAGAGAAATATTTTTCACTGAACTTTTTCATTCTATCTTTATTCATTGGTACTGATCGTTGATAATGAAATTTATCGTAAAAACTGTTTCTTTTCTTCACAAAAGTTCAGATACAAAATAGTGAAGATCGATGAAACTGGTATAGAAATAATTATGTCTTATCCTATATTTTAAAAAAATACAAATTCATATTCAATCCAATGTATCAGCACAATCTTTAATTACTAATTTGATGATCTTTAAAAGAACACACATAATTCTCAAATCAATTTTAAAAATTTGACTTAATTATCAGTCTCAACAACAACAGGTTTGTTTGCAAGAAGCAACAAAGAAGATGATGCGTCAAACTCATTGAATTGGGCTTTGATATTCTCACCAACCTTTTCCAATGACACTTTCAATTTCAACAACTCCTTCAAACTTAGCTCATTGATAGGTAATTTTGCTTTGAATTTCATAATTTCCTTCTTCTTTTCAGCTTGAATTTCCCTAACCAACCCAATGAGTTGATGATTGAGATTTTCAATCTCATGATGATCATGATCCTTTGATTTTGCTTCTTGATTTAGAAACCTATTGGTGATTGTTTCCACATCTGGATTGCCGAACGAGAAGGGCTTCCCGCCCGGTGAGAAGACAACTATAGCAACTGCGGCCCCGCACATTATTGCCAACTCGTTCGCCTTTTTAAATAGACCTGTACGGCGTTTTGAGAAAGTCACCTGTCTCGAGTTGTTATCTTTCACCATTTTCATCTCGATCTTTCGCCTTCCCATATATGATCTGATCTGAAAACTAATCTAATATTCTCACAAGAAAAATTTTATTAGAATAGATTTTTTGAGAAAGATGATTAATTTGAAGGGAAATGGTTTTAGATCATTTGTTGCTTATATTCTCAATTTACCAGTAGGTTTGATGTTTCTAATATTGGATTTTTGTGCATTACTTTCTATATAAGATTTTTCTTTTTCTAACATGGTTTGGTTTTAAATTTCTTTCTTATTTTGACTTTTTATGAAACTTTAAAAACCTTTTTAGAGGTTTTGGTATAATTTAATTTTGATTGCCCACGTCCGATTTTGGTAAGCTATTAACTTTGTGAGATAAATCTTAGATACCCTTGTGAAGAGAATTAGTCTTCTAACCGCCGGTAAAAGGAGGATGTAAATCTTAGATACTCTTAACTTAAAGGCGGTTGGTGTAAAGGCGGCTAAATAGAAGAAGATGTGAAGTATATCTAAGTCTAATAAGAAAGTCTAGAGCCTAATATCTGGATTGGACGGACCTGAGCCTAGCGGGTTTTAGCCCGACCCTAGCCTGACTATTAGGCTTATAAGACCCGACCCTAGATTATTAGGGCTGGGCTTGGACTGAAATTTAGCCTCTAGGACCACCCCATAGGCCGGGCTAAATTAGTCCAATGGCCCATTGGGCCGGGTTGCCGGGCTCGCTTCCATGTATATTTGATCATAAATTGTGCCCTAATTGATTATTGATATTCTCCCTCCCTCTTTTACTGTTCACTCATCTCTTAATATATACCCTATTTCACAACTTTTTTTTTTATCAAATTTATTCCTTCTATAGCCTCTACTTCTAATTTTCACAAAACTATCATTTTATTGCTAGATATCAAGCTCTAAATTTATAAGTTTTCAAGTCTCAAAATTTTGAGTGCTGAATTTTTATCTGCATATGCCAGTAAGTTTCAAATCCTCTACTCAAACACTTCAAACTTTTAAGATTTTTTTTTATCAGAAACAGAAAACTATAATTAATAGAAAAAAATTGAATGCGGTTTAAAATCACCAATAACAAATTGATTTGAGGAATCATATTGGATTACATATTTAGGTAGTTTATAAGTTTGATAGTTATTTCTAGCAATGTTGTGTTATTTATTTGTTTTTAAGTTATAACATTTCATAGTTAAATAATTATAGTGACATCTAAATATATCAAATTTTTAATATTGATGAGAAAAATGATGTTTTGATGAAGAAGAAAACAAATTTAAATAAAAATTATTTTAAAAGCTACACCTAGAGGCTCGACCTTTTGGCCCAGTCCGATATTCCTCTGTAAGCCCGAGCCCATGAACGGTGCTTAAACCTTCATATTTCAATCAGTCAACGGCCCGCTGGACAAGGGCCGGGTTAGGGCCATGCCTAATAATTTTTGGATCAGGCCAGCCTGACCTGGCCTTTGACGGCTCCTTTTCTTCATAAAGTGAAGCCCATAACGGCGGTAAAAACTGTTGCTAGATATTACACTGCTACAAATCATGTTATGTTGGCCACTCTAAGTTGTTTGTAATTATCAATATAGCGGGATTTTCTAACCATCGCGAAAGAAAAAAAAAAAGACGACGTGATAGACCTTTTCTCTTGTAGTGACTTCAAGATCGCTATATTGACGTTCTGATTATAATTTTATTTTTTCTAAATAAAGTGGGCAACAGAGAATCTAAATGAGGATTGACTTAGGCTAAATTGTAAGAACACTTCATGCATTTTGATTATTTTGTCTGAAATCCACCCCAACAAATTTTGGGAAGTTTAAAATTAGTTAAGTCCAATTTTGTCTGAAATCCACTTTAGTTTTATCATCTTCATGTACATTGTTAACACAAAGTTCCTTCTCCAATTCGTTTTATTTATCTCCCAGTGAATTTTTCGTGTATTAAAATTGACGTGAAGATGTGTCACATAAATAAGTTTTGGTTTGGTCTAGCTCTCAAATTTTAGTATGGAAATCACTGGTCACTAAAATATCAAAAAGAAAATTGAAAGGGTCTTAATTTGAATAATCCTTTTTGGCAAAGAATTGAACTTGTATTAAGTTGTCAACTTCAAAGCTAACACATACTAATGTAGGATCAAACACTTACTGTTAAATAAAAAATTATAACTGATAGTAAAAATATAATTTATTTTTCTTACTTAATAGGAATACTGTTCTCAAGTTTCGACTTGGACGATTGCAAAATGAATGTAAATGTTGGGTATTTTTGAATTAATGACCAAAGTATTAAAATAATTAGCCTCGCAGATAGTGTTAATTAATGGTAGCTTGAAAATACTAGGCAAGAAAAGGTAGTGAAACGTCTTTATTTAGCAAGGAATTTTGGCTCCCAAATGGAATTTGCTGCCTTTTTAATTCAAGTTTCCTTTGGAATTTTGTGTTTACTGAGGATTTGCACAATCATATTTTGTTTTTTCAGGATTTGATAGTGCAATCACACCAACCCTGGTAAGGGGGTATGCTATACCATTTTAAATATGGAGAATATATTCAATCCAATAAGATCAAACTCGTAGATAATAGGCTTGAGTTGATTTAAAAAAAAAAAACTAGATTGAACCCGGAAACTAGAAGTTAAAAGTCTCCTTATGACCATTGGGTTATAAAGTTATAGTCAGCTTGAGTTGAGTTGTAGACTGACATGTGTATTATCCATTGAAAAAAAGTCTAATCAAATCAAACTAATAAATACTTTTAATTTTAGTTACTTGTGTTAAAATTTTAGAGTCTAACTCAACTCAAACATTAACTTGTGAGTTGAGTGTTGTTCTAAGCTTATATTCTTAGTCCAATACTTCTACTCAACCGATGTGAGATTATGCACTCAATACTCCAATAACGGGCATGCCGCTCTTTTGCCTCGTCCTCTTCATGTGAAAAAGGTAGTATGAACCTAGTCGTGCTTGACTTTCATCTAAAGAGCTCCTGGTACTATATTAAAGTCTTAGAGTCTAACTTAACTTAAAAGTTAACTTGAGAGTTGATGATTACTCTAAGTTTATATTCTTAGGCCAATACTTATACTCAGCCATGAAGAATAACAAAGAAAGAAGGAGAAACAACTTAAAAGAAGAAAAGAGAGATGTGAGAAAGAGAGAGATGAAGAAGAGAAGAGAAAGAATAATTCATTATCATTAACCAAATCAAACTAAAGAAAAGAGACTAAATACAAGGAAGAAGAAGAAGCCAACGGTTAGTTGGGACAGAAGGATAAAAATACCTTAACTTACTAAACTAACATAAATAATAACAACACAATTAACCATTTACTTTAATATTCTCTCTCAAACTTATTCAAAGATTGATGATAAGTTTGTCCTTTAGAAAAGTAAACTGAGGAGTGGACAAGGGCTTTGTGAATAAGTCTGCTAGTTGTTGTTTGAAGTTTATATGTCTGACAACAAGATCCTTCTTTGAGCGAGCATGGAGAACAAGATTGGAAGCTCGAGAAATAGCAGAAGTATTGTCACACTAAAGAATGAGAGCTTTTGCCTGAAACACATGTAAATCATGAAGAATTTGTCTTAGCCAACTTAATTCCGCAGCTGTGTTTGCCAAGACTTTATACTCAAACTCTGTGGAAGACCTGGCAACAGTGCCCTACTTCTTAGCACTCTAGGAAACAACTTTGGAACCAAGGAAGATGATAAAACTCAAAGTGGACCTCCTGTCTGAAGGGTCTCCTGCCCAGTTAGCATCCCTAAAAGTCTGCAAATGAAGAGAATCATGAGTAAAATGAATCTTACGATCAACTATTCCTGTAATATATATTAGAATTCTCTTAACAGTAGCAAAATGTACTGTTATAGAAGAATGCATAAACTGACTGACTCTATTGACAGTAAAAGTAACATCAGGCCTAGAGAAAGTTAAACACTGAAGAGAGCCTACGAGACTTCTATAAAGAGTTACATCAGACAGAGGAGACCCAACATGGCTATATAGAGGGGACTTAGTAGAATAAGGAGACTGACAGATTTTGCCTCAAGCATACCAAACTTACTTGGTAAATCTCTGCCATATTTTTGTTGATCAATAAAAATACCTGCATAATTTCTAGTGTCTCAAGGCTTAAGAAGTATTTAATATCTCCTAAATCAGACATGCCAAAAGCTTGCTGCAAGTTATGCACAATTTGATCAATATACGTAGAAGTAGTACCACTAGTTATGATATCATCAACATATAATAAAATATGAGTGAGGGAGTTGGCAGTAGCGTGGACAACAAGAGAAGTGTCAGCTTGAGAGGCAATAAATCCTATTAACAGAAGATGAGTAGTGAATTTTCAAACCAAGCTGGGGTCTGTTTCAAACCATACAAAGATTTATTTAATTTGCAGACATAATTAGGAAACGTTTTGTCAACAAAACCTTGAGGTTGCATATAAACTTCTTCAAATAAAGAACCATGTAAATGTTAGAATTATGTTCATAAAGTAGGGTGTAATAACTATTTATGAGTATTTAGTTATTTCTCTAACATATAATATTACTTGTCCTAGAACTATTGTCAATGTAAAAAGAGTAAAGACTGAGGGGTCTTCCAGGCAATCTCTTTTGAAATAGTTCAGACGTTATTTACAGTTTTAGGATCGCTTCTGAAATCGAGTCCGATTATGACTGTTAGGTTGAACCAAAAGATGTCGATCTTATGGCATGAGAGTGAGGAATCTAACAGTTGACCTAGATATGTTGTGGAACATGTTAAATAGATCAATATAAGTTAGTTTAGAGTAAAACCATTTATCTAGTTCTAAATCTAGTTATTACACCTTAATGATATTTTCATTATTACTTTAATCCTGAGGTGAATACGAAACTTGACCTAGTTAATATCAATATTTGATATGTCAAATGAGTGAGTTCGAATTGCCGGACAATACCTCAGCGATTAATATTCAATATGATTAAATTGGTTGATGAATTTTTTTTAATATTCCGTCCACGAACCGTTTGTGCTTCAATGATTTTTCTTCAAAATTTTAAAACTTGATCCAACAGTAAAAAAATATTCTTAACATCTAATTACCCTAAAGGCCAGCCAAATGTAGCAGCTAAGGACATCAAGATCAGAATTGTAGGTTTCTTAATAAAAGGGTTAAAGGTTTCACCATAGTCCAAACCTGCTTGTTGATGATACATTTTAGCCACCAACCTAGCTTTATGCCTAGCAATGGTTCTATCTGGGTTGTACTTAAGTTTGTACACCTACTTACAACCAACAAGGTTCTTATTATGGGATAAGGGAACAAGAGTCCATGTATTTTGACATAACAATGCATGATATTGATTAACCATTACTTTAGTTCATTCATAACTTTTAGTAGCATGTATGTAGGATGTGGGTTCAGATTGAAGAGACTGAGGATGAATACTAGAGGCAAGAATGGCTTTCCTTTTAGAAATACCTGATTTAGACCTAGTTTGCATAGGATGGTAAGATTGAATACTTGTGTGTGAAGGTTTAGTGATATGCCTAGTAGAAGGAAGAGAAATAATATGAAGATCAACAGAAAGAGCAGATGAGATATCAAGAAAATAGCTAGCATCAAGATTCTCAATAAGCATATTAGCACCAAATTCAGTATGCAAAGTATCTAAACTAGAAACACTAGCAACAACATTATCAATATGAGTATCAATATGTAAAGAAGTGTCCAAGACAGGTAAATTAGTGGCAGAAGTAATATCAGAATGGGAATCAGAACTAGAACCATATATATTAAAAAGTTGTCCAGTATCAGTAGCGTCAGGAGAAGTTGAACTGTTATGATGCCCTTTGTGAGTAAGACTACAATGTAAGAAAGGAAAAGGAGAAGTATACCTGTGACAAGAATTCCTGGGGGTAGGGTGCTAAGGAGTATCATTAATCAGTTTAGCAGAAGTCGTAGCAAAGGAAAAAAATATTCATTAAACAAAACATGCTTATAAATATAAATTTTCTTATGGGCATTATCATAACATAAGTACTCTTTTTTATCTAATGCATAACCTAAGAACACACATTGAACAAACTTGGGATAAAATTTGTTTTCATTGTAAGGTCTGAGATTTAGAGAAC
Source organism: Datisca glomerata (assembly GCA_003255025.1). NCBI lineage: Eukaryota > Viridiplantae > Streptophyta > Magnoliopsida > Cucurbitales > Datiscaceae > Datisca > Datisca glomerata. Next base: position 2,075,074 of record QANY01010600.1, read on the forward strand.
AAGCACAACCAAAGACTTTAAATTGTTTACAGTCAGACAACCTACCAAAAAGTCTTTCATAGGGAGAGAAGCACGGTGTAATAAGGTGAGGCCAATCTCAACCAAGTGTCTATATTTACTCTCAACAACCCCATTCTACTGAGGGGTATAGAGACACGATTTCTTATGGACAATACCATGATCATGCAGGTAAGAGTAAAATGGGAGACTAACATACTCACCACCTCCATTTGACCTAAGGGTCTTGATTTTGATTGAGAACATGTTCTTAACTAGGGTTTTGAATCTCTTAAACACAGAAAACACATTAGACTCATAAGTTATAGGGAAAAATCAGGTATACCTAGACATGTCATCAATAAAAACAACATAGTATTTGTGGCCAAGCATGGATGTTGTAGGAGAAGGTCGGCCCCCACATATCACTATGTATAAGTTTTAATGAAAAGGTATAAGTAAAAGTAGAAGCATTGAAATGAAATTTTGTCATTTTATTGGTAATGCAGCTGATACACACATGATTTTCCAGATTAGTAGTAGTACATGACATATTTGCTTTGTGTAAAACCTATCTAACTATGCTGTGTGTAGGGTGACCAAGCCTATATGCAGGATTGCCCATGTGACCTTGTCCTGAATGCAAAAAAAGGAAGCATAAAAAATGAACAAGAAATTATTCTCAAGACATAATCCGTGGAAGAAATCCACGACACTATGCCCTATCTTTTGGCAAATTTAGCATTGAACTCTATTGGTCTGAGCATTGGTATGGCTGTCAGAGATGAAGTTGGTATTTGCCTTCAAGGTTTGAGAGTGCTGAGTGGGTGGAGCACCCAAAAGCTGAGGGCAAAGGAGAATAACTTACCTGAGTTGAATCTGCCACAGTTGTACTTGTTTCCTTTAAAATTTCTAAAGTTCCTGCCTCTATTGGTTCCTCGTTGGGGAGGGAGGCAAAAAGAGCAGTATTCTAAAAGATGGTATCTTGAAATTTTTATTGAGATTCCAAGAATTGTTCTTCTAATTAAATAAATACATCCACATCAACTAATAATGGATCAGACGAGTGGCCATCAAATTCGGGTGAGTGTAGCATCCTGAAGGTGTGGATCAGCTACATATCGATCAGTTTCGTCTGTTGTGGTTACTATAGTTGTGCTGGGTGAGATGTCACTGTCTGCCTCAATAACTCTGAGAACTCTTGAAACATTTCAAACATAGATTTTGGAGGATTCATAGCAAAATCAACCGGTGCATGATTATTGTTCCTTGTAGGAGAAGCCATAACTCTGCTATCCCAAACTCAAGACTTACCAAAGTGTCTAATCTTATCGCGTAAATGTGACGTAAACTTGATATACATGTCATAACGAGACTAAATCATATCGTACTAAATTATTAATTAAAATACTTATAACTTGCGTACCTGACTTGTAAGACAAGGGAGGAGCAGAGTGAGCGACTTGTCATATTTTTCATTAAGGAAGTCTATAGAATCTAAAACATTTGCTCTGATACCAAACTGTAATATGCCTTGATCTCGAGGGTTAAACATGCATGTAATTTCACAATTCAAAATCCCCAAATTCAATTGAAACTCTAATTTAAGAAAATTCTCAAATTGAATATATGCTGTAGTAAATATTTATTTAATAAATTGTAATAAATGCTGTATTAAATATGTAATAAAGTCAACGTGGAAATTTCATAAGATGTGAAACTTATTCGTGAACATAAACATTCTTGACTAACATGACTCTTTATTCATTTATCATTTCACTTGATATAATTTCATAACTCATGATAACTTACATTCTTGACTAACATGTACCTTATTCGTGAACATAAACATTATAGCTAATGCATGTAAAGCTCAAAATGTAATCATACGTAACATGGTAATAACTTTATCATGATATGGAAAAATAAATAAAATACTTGATCATAAGATTTAGCAACAGAAAGAAAGTAATAAAGCAATATTAAATTAAATAAGCTACAGTCATGACATATGAATCAAATCACAACGTAAGTCCACTTACCTGGATTGCTATGAATTAAATTCAGCAACTATTGACCTGAAATTCATGGATCCCAGATCACTAAGGATTCAGATAATAACTATCATTATTTAATGAATTAGAAGAGCGAACGATGACAAAATGGTGAAAAATAAACTGGGTAATGATCCGATCGAGCGGTTAAGATCAGTTTAACTAGGTCTGGTTGGTCTAAAACCGGTTTGGTTATGATGTGCTTGACTGGTTCAGTCTGGTTGAGTTGAACTGATTCGATTTGGTTTGGCTGAACTAGTTCGGTTTGGTCCGATTGAACCTGTTCGAGTTGAGTGATATCTGGGTTAGGTCAAAACCAAATGGGTCACAAGACCCAATTTTGGTCTGGATAGAGAGTGAGGAAGGAAGAAAGAAATAAATAAAGAAGAGAAAAACAAGCTTACCAACAGCGATGAGGCAATGATCCGGAAAAGACGACGGTGAAGGGGCTGTCATTGTAAAGATAAGAAAACCAACAGTAACAAATGCCTTACCAGAATTGCATTAAATATATATAAACATTAAAATGGATAAATTTGAGTTGAGAAAGAGAGAAACAAGAAAAAGAAGATGGCTTATCGGAGGAGACTAACGACGAAGATGCAACGAAGAGAAAGAATGAGAGACAATAGCTTGCTGGACAAAATTTGAGACAAAGATGGTGGCTGTGTGAGAAAGATGGAGAGGAAGAGGGATATATATATATANAATAGGGTTTTGTTGTGTTGTAATTGCATTAATGTATGAGTGCCTAGAAAATTACATAATTACCCTTTAAATCCTTGGGGTATTACATTCTCCCCTCCTTAAGAACTTTCGTTCTCGAAAGGAATATTCCCTATTGAAATAACTCTGGGTACTTGACTCGTATCTCTGCATCACATTCCCACGTTACTTCCTCGATCCGATGATTTCTCTAGAGAACCTTGACTAACTGAATCGTCCTATTATGAAGTTTTTGATTCCTACACTCTAAAATTCTGACTGGTTTCTCCTCATAAGTGAGGTCATCAAGAACTTGCAGAGGTTCAAAATCAATGACATGCGTTGGATTAGGCACGCCAAATGGTAAGGTGAGCAGATACGCCAAATGGATGATACGTTCTAAAATCTCAAAAGGACCAATAAACTTGGGACTTAGCTTCCCTTTACGATCAAAACGCATAACACCCTTCATTGGGCAACCTTGAGAAACACGTGATCACACACTTCAAATTCGAGGTCCTTCCTCCTAACATTTGCGTAACTCTATTGCATACTTTGAGCGGTCTTCATTCTATCCCTGATTTTCTGAATAGCTTCATTCGTAGACTGAACTAAGTCAGGGCCCAAAAGCTTTCGTTCGCCAACTTTATCCCAGTGAACTAGAGATCGACACTTTTTCTCATAAAACGCCTCAAATGGAGCCATGCCAATCATTGACTGGTAACTGTTATTGTATGAAAACTCTATGAGTGCCAACTATGAATCCTAACTATTAGAGAAATCTAATACACAAGCTCGAAGCATATCCTCTAATGTCTGGATTGTACGTTCAGATCGCCCATCAGATTGCAGATGGAAAGTTGTACTAAAATTCAAAGAAGTCAGTGAGTCTAATGGCCTTCTTGATATAATATGCCCATTTTTCAAGAATAGGTGGTTTGAGAATACGTTGTTGTCTTTGAAAGAAGAAGGGGTTACAGAAAGAAAAATGCAAGAGTAGGGGGTTGGGTTTGAAAGAAGTAGTTGTAGATGTTATGAACTTAACTGTACTACTATATTCCGTAAAGTCTTATTCTCTTACGAAAGAAGGTATTCTCTTCCGAAAAGAAGAGAGGCATCTTCGGGTAGTTAGCAGCAAGTAGTAAATCTGGGGGTTTAGGGACCGCAGCCCCCCATATAAGCAGTAACCATGTTCTCGTGGCGGTGCCTTTCTTATTGATTTGGTAGAGGTGGCTTCCGTAAGTCACTTCGTTCCCCAACCCAGACTTCTTTTCCTTCTAGGCTTCTAGTAGCCCTTCCTCCACCAAGAGAAAGCCTAGGAGAAGACCATGCTACCATAGAGAAGGGAAAGCCCACCTCGGAAGCCATTTGACCATGAGTTCACAGCTTAGGATCAGAAGGAAAGATCCCATCCCGTCTTTAAAGAAATGGTCTACGACTCCGCAGCTTTCTCAGGAGAGCTCCTTTGTGATTTTTGTTCTACCTTTAAGAGAAGGATCACAAGCCCTAGTCCCAAGCTAAACAGCATATTCATCTGCACCTGAAAGGGATTCGTGAGCAAGAGCTTATTTTATTTAAGCTTCTTCAACAAAAAAAAAGCAATTATCTCTCCTCCAAAAGTTCAACATGAACCATGGATCCCGATCTGATACTATAGATACTGGAACCCCATGAAGATGGACAATCTCTCAGATATACAATTGATCCCAACCCTCAACTGAAAATGTAGTTTTGCCAGGCAAAAAATGTGCAGACTTGGTAAGACGATCCACCACAACCCAAATGGAGTTATAACTTTTTACCATCTGTGGTAGCCCTAAAATGAAATCCATGGTCACATGCTCCCACTTTCATTCAGGAATACTTAGTGGTTGCAAAACCCCAGATGGTTGCTGTCTCTGAGCCTCGATATGCTGACACATCAAACACTTAATAACAAACTCGGTGATATCACCAATAATATAACTTTAAATTGTGATACATCTTACGACTGCCAGGGTGCACTATGTATGGTCAACTATGAGCCTCCAAGAGTAATTCTTGCCTAATGACTGCATTTTTTGAAACACAAAACCTCCCATTAAAGTGAATAGCTGAATTATTACCGACAACAAACCCTTGTATTTGGTCTGAACTCACTTCATGACAAATCAGAAGATACTCAAAGTATGAGTTCTATGCATCGATAATACATTGCTGCAATGACGATTGGACTGTGAGCTGAGCTAACGTCTCAAAAGCATATCCTTGAGGATTTTTAACATGCTAAAATCCATTTGGGCTGTGGTGGATCTCAACCACTACATTTGCCTTCCCTTGGTGATAAATGATCTTATAGTCATAATCCTTTATAAGTTCCAACCAACGGCGTTGCCTCATATTAAGCTCTTTCTAAGTGAGAAAGTACTTGAGACTTTTATGATCTGTGTAAATCTAGCACTTACAGCCATGCAAGTAATCTCTCCAAATCTTGAGGGCAAATACGACTGCAGCCGACTCCAAATCATGCGTAGGATATTTCTGTTCATAAGGATTGAGTTGATGGGAAGCATAAGCTCTCCTAGAAGCATCAAAACACAAAGTCATTTTTACCTCTCCTAGAAGCATCACTGTAAATACTGGTGCTGACACTAATTTTTGTTTGAGGTTCTGAAAACATTTCTCGCGCTCTGCCGTCTAAGTAAATGTGGAATTCTTCATGGTGAACTGTGTGAGTGGTACAACGATCTTGACAAAACCCTAAATGAACCTCCTGTAATATCCTGCTAGGCCTAGAAAATTGTGAGCTTCCCTAACATTGTCGGTTGGGGCCAGTTAACTATTGCTTCAATCTTAGACGGGTCAATGAAGATTCCATCTCGAGATACCATATGACCAAGGAATGATACTTGATGAAGCCAAAACTCACACTTATGGAATTTGTCATACAACCTATGTGTCCTTAATGCTTGTAAAACAATCTTGAGGTGATCCATATGCTCAACCTCTGATCTAGACTATACCATAATATCATCAATGAAGACAATCATAAAATAATCCAATTACTCTTTGAACACTTTGTTAATCAAATCCATAAAGGTAGCCGGAGTATTAGTTAATCCAAATGACATCACTACAAACTCGTAGTGGCCCTAACGAGTATGAAATGGTGTGTTAGAATATCTTCATCTCGAATCCTGAGATGATGGTAACCTGATCTTCAATCAATCTTAAGAATACTGATGCTTCATGAAGTTGATCAAACAAATCCTCAATGCGTGGTAACAAATACTTATTCTTGATAGTGAATGTGTTTAACTCCATGTAGTCAATCCATAACCTCATAGATCTAAATTTCTTTTTAGCAAATGATACTGAAGCACCCCAATGTGAAACACTGGGTCTAATGAAACTTTTATCCAGTAAATCTTGGAGTTGGTCCTTAAGTTCTTTCATCTCAGCGTGAGTCATATGATACATAGCTTTGGATATGGGGGTAGTGCCTGGTATCAAGTCAATACGAATATTTGTTTCCCGAGGAAGTCCTGAAAATTCATCGGGAAAGACATTCAAAAATTCACAAACGACTAGAACTGATACAATATCCACATGCATTTTAGAAGTATCAGAGGCACAAGCTAAATAGCCCCAATTACAACGATCAATGAGATGTTGTGCCTATAAAGCAAATATGACCTTTGGTATTAAGCATTGCTGAGATCCCCTAAATTTGAAGCTAGACCCACCTGGAGGTAGGAAATGAACTTCCTTTCGATAATAATCTATATTGGCATACTTAGCAGCCAACCAGTCCATCCCTAGGATTACATCAAAATCATGCATCCTCAGAACTATAAGCTTAGCATCCATAACACAATCTGCAATCATCATTGAACAAGACTATATCACCTTATTAGTTAGGAGAGAAGCTCCAGAAGGCGTAGAAACACATAATTCAAAACCCAATGGCACAACATGCAACAACGTATGAGTCACAAATGAAACAGATATGAAAGAGTGTGTGGCCAGAATCAATTAATGCAAAAGCTAAATGTCCTAGTACAAATTGTGTACCTAATACAACTGTATATGATTGCTCAGCTTTCTGTCGAGTCAGCCTGAAAACCTCCCCTTTAGATCTATCCTTAATGATGTTGTTATTCTGTCATTGAGTCAGTAAAGGGAACTGTATAAGAAAATGCCCAGCCTTTCCACACTTAAAACAAACATTGCTCCCCTTAAAACATTGGCCGATGTGGTGCTTGTTACATGTAGCACAAGGGATTTGATTTTGTAGCCTGCCTTTTTGTGTTGTGGGGCCCTAGGTGAGAATTCTGAGGTTTCATGTTTCCATGAAATAACTGCTCTGACCGTTGTGGCACACGGGGTGGAAGGTTCTACTCCATTAACAAGGTTGCTTCAACCACCATTGTGTATGTGGTGTGCTTATGGAGTGACACAGAACTCTTTATCTCTGGACGAAGTCCCTTTTCAAATGTTTGAGCCTTCTTGATCTCTCTATCAACATAATGCGTGGCATACCGAGATAATTCCTCAAAATTTCTCTCGTACTCAGCTACAGTCATATTATCTTACACCAGCCTGAGAAATTCGGCCTCCTTACTTGCCCTGGCTATGATCGGAAAATATTTCTCGAAGAACAGCTCCTTAAATCGATCCCAAGTCACTCGATTATGCACAATATCATGAGCTCTCTGTGTAAGAACCCACCACTTTTGAGCTTCCCGTGTCAGCATAAAAGTTGCACGTCCATCCTTTTGAGCATCAGAACACAACATATACTGGAAGGTATACTCCAATCTAGCAATCCAATCATCAGCTAACAATAGATCATATGAGTGACCATCAAATTCAGGCGGGTTCAGCCTCCTGAAGGTGTGGATCAACTGTATGTCGACCGGTGTCGTATGTTATGGTTGATGTAGTTGTGTTGGGAGAGTTGTTGCTGGCTGCCTCAAAAGCTCCAAGAACACTTGAAACATTTCAATCATAGTTGTTGGAGGGTTCATAGAATGATCGACCGATGCGTGGTTGTTGTTCCTTGTAGGGTAAGCCATAACTCTGCTTCCCACAAACTCAAGACTTACCAAATTGTCTAATCTTATCGCGTAAATGTAACATAAACTTGACATACATGTCATAACGAGACTAAAGCATATCATACTAAATTATTAATTAAAATACTTATAACATGCGTACCTTACTTGTAAGGTGAGGGAGGAGCTGAGTGAGCGACTTACCATATTTTCACTAAGGAAGTCTGCACAATCTAAAACCTTTGCCCTGATACCAAACTGTAACGCCCCAATCACGGAGGTTAAACATGCATGTAATTCACAATTCAAAATTCTCTAATTCAATTGAAACTCTAATTTAAGAAAATCCATAAATTGGAAACCCTAATTTTTCCCTAACTTTAATATTAAATAGCGGAAGCCTAAAGTTATATAAAAAATCTTTATTCAATAAACTATAATAAAAGTTGTATTAAATCTGTAATAAAGTCAACGTGAAAAATCTATAAGCCGTGAAACTTATTCGTGAACATAAACATTCTTGAGTAACATGACTCTTTATTCATTTATCATTTCACTTGAATTAATTTCATGACTCATGGTAACTTACATTCTTGACTAACATGCAGCTTATTCGTGAACATAAACATTATAGCTAATGCGTGTAAAGCTCAAAATGTAATCATACATAACATGGTAATAATTTTATCATGATATGAAAAATAAATAAAACACTTGATTTATAAAATTTAACAACAGAAAGAAATTAATAAAGTAATATTAAATTAAATAAGCTACACATATGACGTATGAATCAAATCACTACGTAAGTCCACTTACCTGGATTACTACGAATTAAATTTAGTAACTATTGACCTGCAATCTACATATCCTAGATCACTAAATATTCAGATAATAACTATCATTATTTAATAAATTAGAAGAGCGAATGGTGATGGAACGGTGAAAAATAAATTGGGTAATGATTCGATCGAGCGGTTAAGATTGGTTTAACTATGTCCGATTGGTCTGAACCAGTTTGGTTCTGATGTGTTGGACCAGTTCAGCCTAGTTGAGTTGAACCAGTTTAATTTGGTTTGGCTTAACTGGTTCGATTTGGTTAGATTGAACCAGATCGGGTTGAGTGATATCTGGGTCGGGTCTGAACTAACTGGGTCACAAGACCCAGTTATGGTCCTAACGGAGAGCGAGAAAGAAAGAAGAGAAAAATAAGCTTACGAACAACGAAGGCAACAACGATGATGCAACAATCTGGAGAAGACGACGATGAAGGGCCTGCCATTGAAAAATAAGAAACCCAAGAGTAATAGGGATGAGTTCAGAGAGAGCAATGAAACTGAGAGAAACATAGGAGAAATGTCGAGAATGAGAGAGATAAAAAATCAAATACCTTACCCGAAATTGAGGAATAGTGGCGTTGCGGCGGCGATGCGGTGACCTAAAAAATAGAGACGAAAAAAGGAAGAATTTTTTAGAGATCTTAGAAATTTCTAAATTCAATAAATATATATATATATAAGCATTGAAATAGATAAATCTGAGTTGAGAAAGAGAGAAACGAGAAAAAGAATGAAGAAAGAGGAAAGAAGACGACGATTTACCGGAGGAGAGATGGAGAGGAAGAGGGATAAATATATTATATTAGGTTAGGGTTTTGTTATGCTTAATTGCATTAATGTGTGAGTGTCCAAAAAATTACACAATTACCCTTTAAATCCTTGGGCTATTACATTGTAGATGTTGGATAGAAGGAATATGGGTGAATGGGGAATAGACTCAACACTGTTAACGGCGGGTCGAGTGACATATTCTTGAGAGGACGAGGAAGAGAGGCATAGATTGAGAACTGGTTTATGATCCAATTTGAGTTCCAATATTTTCTTGATTTCTAGCGGGTTGAATTTCAGTGTGGTCAGCGATGGATAACGATGTTTGTCAATTGTAGCTCTGATACCATGAAAAATGACAGAGAAAGAAGGAGAAACAACTCAGAGGAAGAAAAGAGAGATGTGAGAAAGAGAGATAAAAAGAAGAGAAGAGAAAGAATACTTCTTTATCATTAACCAAACCGAACTAAAGAAAAGAGATTAAATACAAGGAAGAAGAAGAAGCCAACAGCTTGGTGGGATTGAAGGACAAAAATACGCTAACTAACTAAACTAACAGAAATAATAACACAATTAACCCTTTATTTTAACAAGTCGGTGTGAGATTATTTCCTCAATAACTTATAATATAGAAAATTGAAACTTCATCGATGAAGTTGGAAAAAATGAGATGACAACTGAGATATAAGAGTGTAGAAAAAGTCACATTGAGATAAAAATTGAATTGCGACTGAAATCGAAATATTTTTAAAATGTAAAAATATTGAAATTTTTGTCCAAAATCAACAAGAGTGTCATAGATTGAAAAAATGATATAAATGGGATGCAAACTATATGTTTAGTACCTATATACTTTTCAAGTTCAATTTCAAATGAGTTCATAAGAATTCAGGTTTCTTAATTTCATCTCATACTAATTTTCATCTATTTTAAATCTATCCCTTTCGTCCATTTTTATCGACTTAATTACAAGATTATATATGTGGCAGAAAAATTTGTATAATCAATATGGATCATTGATAGTAATTTAAGAAGTTAAATGAGTAATGATAGGATAACCTTGTGACCTGTTGGTTAATTTAGTGTATGATCTTTTTTGTCATTTGTACATGAATAGTTTTATATCACTAAGTTATAGATTAAATTTTAATTGATCATGTGAGTTGTCATTTATTAATAAGTTGATGATTTGTTACTCACTAAAATAACTTTCTATAATAACATTCACGAAGTACTCTTGTGCACTTATGTCACTCGTCTCGCACACAACACTGCCTCCTCGGTAAAATAAAACTTAATCTATAATTTGGTTGATCTAGGATTATTCTTTGTAGATATCTATTAGATGAAGTTAGTATGTATTTAACGGTAAAACTACACGAGGCGAAACTAAAGATAAAATTGTAAATTACACTAAAACTTAATTAATTAAACTAAAACTTAGAAACAAAGTACATACGAATTCAGAGCAAAGAAACGTATATAGGGATTGAAAAAATAATTTATCTGAAAAAAAATAGATATCGAATTTGATCTCTTCGGGATCTTAGTTAGTTTCAAAGTTGACTTTTTTTTTTCTCGTAATTTTTTTGGATTTTATGGAAGCATGAAATTGAGTGCTGAGATGAACAATTGGCGACAATGCAACAAATAAGACAAAATTGGACTACTGTTAGACTGTTTCGGTCAAGGAATATGCTATTTACATGCATGCAGCTCATGCAAAAGTTCTTCCTTTTTAACTTTCATCTTGAATGATTCTAATGTACGTTTCATTTAAACTTATCTTCAAAAAGTTTAGTTGTATTTTGTCCATTTTGGTCACAAAAATACAACTTCCAAACTAATGATCTAATGAATTTTTTTTTTAATTTTACTAATTTTGTTTGACAATTATTTTCCTATTCATTAACAAAATACAACTTCAAACGGAAAGTGAAACTAATTATCTAGAAAAAAATGTTCCTAAATTTTACTAATTTTATTTGATAATCATTTTTCCTATTCATTAACAAAAAATACAACTTCAAAACTAATTAGTTATGGTGAAAAAATATGTTCCTAAATTTTACTAGTTTTGTTTGACAATTATTTCTCCTGTTCATTAACAAAAATATAACTTCGAAACTAATTATCTGATGAAAAATATGTTCCTAAATTTTACTAATTTTGTTTGACAATTATTATTTTCCTATTCATTAACCTTTTGCGGCGCAATAACTATGGGTGTTTATTGGGCGGGTTGGTTTGATTTTAGATCAATTCTATAACCAAACCAATATAATGAGATAGATAAATGAGCAAACTAAACCAAATCAAATGACGAAAACTTAACATTTTTTTTATGCAACGACGTTCTTATTCTAGAAAAAGAAAAAAACTAATTAAGGTAAGGATAATAGAAGGCATCAATTATCAAATCTTAGTGAAAATTTACATAATTTTGGTTTTTCTTGTAGAAACATTAGCAAAAGTCTTTGCCATTAAACAAATTTTATTAAAATAACATCAATTTAATTTTTTTCTTCTCTTTTTGTTTTGTTGGTAAAACAAGATCCAATATTTGAATCCTAAGAAAAGAAACACACGCAGAATAACATTTAAAAAATAAATTCAGTAGTAAAGAATTAGAACTAAAAACCCCGGTGACACAAAAGAAATTTCCATGTCATATTAAACTAAGACAATTAACGAAAACACAACACTCATTACATGTAATTGAAACGTCTAAACATATAAAACATAACATAGGATAAAAAAAGATGCTCACATATTTTCTCTTCATTCAAAGGCCAAAAAACATAGGATGAACAAAAAATACAACATCATGTGACAAGGTAAGTATTTGTTTAATTATTTTCTTTCTTTCTCATACAAACAATAAAAATCTCAATTAATTTTGTAGTTTTTCATGTTCTACTTGCAATTTTTCCTCAATACATTCATTCAATTTGGATATATACTCATTTAAATTTTCTAATGTTTCTGCTTTGAAACGAAGTCAATAGATTAATTAAGAGCTAGTATTTGTTTCGGTTTTTATAAGCTTGAGCTATTAGGTGAAAAACTCGTAACCAGCCACATTTGAGATTTATTTTATAAGACTGTCATCTCCATTAAGTAGTAAAGAAGTAGAACTATAAACGGTGATGACACACAAGAAACTCCATATCATATTACACTAAAACAATTAACGAAATACACAACAAAAAACTTCACTAAAAAGAAAACACACCCATTACATACAATTAATTGAACTTCTAAACATAAAACATAAGATAGGATACAAAAAGATGCTCATATCTTTTCTCTTCATTTCAAAGACCCAAAAACATAAACATAAACATAAACCGGCCAACACTTAAAATTAGCCCATAAACATAAAAACTAATAATTATTAAACCCAGTAAAATCAAAGCTAGGAGGAAAAGCAGCAGCAGCAGCAGAAGCAGAAGGATCAAACCCACCAATATTGGCATGATCAGTAAAAGGGTAGTGCTCAAGACGATCAACATTGACATGATCAAAGGAATAAGAAGGAGCAGAGATATTGTTACAATCAACACCTCTTTCCTTAAGATAATGAGCCACATCTTTATGAAGGTTTTCAAGATTGTCATCCAATTTGTGAAGCTCTTCTAAACCAATCTCTTCGACGGGGCTTTCCCACCATCCTTGCTGCGTACCTCCAGCTCTTACACTCTTCACTTTCTGCAGAGATTTTCCGTTCTCTTTCTCTGTTTCAAGATGGCTGAGGAGATCATTGTGTTGGTGATTCAACTCATTGATTCTCACCCGCCTGTGAGCTTCCACAAGTGGGTGAGTGTTGTCATTGGGTGGTGGGTTTAGGTTGAGGAATTTGTTGGTGACTGATTCAAGTGACGGGTTAGCAAATGAAAAGGGCTTACCTGCTGGTGAAAAGACCATAACACCAATCTCTGCTCCACAAAGGGTTACTAATTCACTGGCTTTTTTGTAAACTCCTGACCTTCTTTTCGAGAATGTTATCAGCCGGTCATCCTCATTCTGTATCTTCTTTATCTCTATCTTTTGGCGACCTCTTGTTAGCTTCTGGCCCTCCATTTAATTCCTGAGAAAAGAAAGGAAAGGAAAGGAAAGGAAAAGAAAGGAAAAGAAAATTAGGTTATGGAAAAAGATATGAGGGCTTTCTTTTTGCTTTGGCTGTGAAATAGTGAATTTGTTATTGGGTTTGAGAGGTTTATATAGGAAAAAAAGGAAGAAACTTTGTGACAAAAAATAGAGAAGATAATGATCTGTTTTTGTTTGTCCTTTTCTTATGTATTTTTGTAACTTCTGTTTTAGTGTATGAAAGACAAATATTTCTGTGGTTGGCAGTTTCAATCTTTTTCTGTTCAAATTACCCCAATGCTTATCATCTCTCTTCTGTCTTACTAATTTGAATTTTGCATAATTCTCTACTCATTTAGGCTTGTTTCAATCCCAGCCACTTGATTCACTTAATCATAGATGATTTAGGCCTTGATGTGTCATTTTTCCTAGGATGGAAAGGATGATTGCATAGAGGGAAAGGATGATTTAATCATGTTTTGTGGACCATTGATCTCATCTAGGCTATGACGGGACTCGTTGCGCTGTATTGCTTCCCCATTTGTAACTTACTATTTCCAGTCAGAACATTAATTATTAGAGCTGGATCAAAACTGAAATGTTCTAAGGTGTCATTTGTATATTTGATATGAAAACTTATGAGTGACTTTTATTAATAACTTTGGTATCTTATGAAAACCTAGTTAATAACGTGTTTTAGTGTTTCATATTTGTGTTGATGGAGCGCCACATTACAATAAACTGACAAATTATATAGATTCGTGAAATGTCTTAACGAATGGGAATATACTAAGAAGATTTTAATAACGTAATGGGATTCCTCAAAGTTATTATCATATGAAACCTCATTAATAATGTGTTTTAATATTAGTATTATATTTGCGTGAAGGAGCGCCGCATTACAATAAACCGACAAATTTTAGATTCGGCAAAATCTATTAACGAATGGGAGTGAACTAGGAAGACTTTGGTAACGTAACGCGGGATTCATTAATGTTTTATCTTATGAAAACCTCGTTATTAATATGTTTTAATATTATATATTTACGTGATGGAGCTCCGCATTACAATAAACCGACAAATCATATATTCGACGGAGATATTAACAAACTGAATGAACTAGGAAGATTTTGATAACGTCAATTGGAAGTCCTCAAATATTGCAGAGCGTCTTTGTATTTAGAATTGGACCATAACGGAATTTCAGTAACGATAATTTTTTAAAATCTCTATTAATAGATTTAAAGGCATTGCTTTAATTAGTATCTTCATAAACTAGTGATGCTTTTTATCGTATCAATACTAACTTTCATTATATAAAAATGGATGCATCAGCATAAATGAATAATCAACTCCAACTGATCACTTTGTTCATGTACTTCTTTGATAGGAAGAATTTAACCTATAGATATTGTGTTATCTGAAGCTTTAGCCATTAAAGAAGATCTTATTTTTTGCTAAGCAAATGGGGTGCTCTAATTAAGCTGCTTATTGAAACTAATTTAGCCATAAAAGAAGGCACATATTATTTTTAGTAAGCAAATTCGGGTGCTCTAATCCTGAGATTGTAAAGAGAGAAGTGACTCTTAATGTTTGGGAGGAGGCTCTCTCTCTAGATAGCTTGGATTTCTTTGTTTTGTCCTGGGAATTGTAATTAAACTGCCCATTACATAGAAAAATTTGCTTTGCAAGATTAGTCTAGAATATCATTCTTGTTTAGTACATGTTTTACAACTTGAAAGAATTAGTGATTGTAGACTTGTAGTAATCCCCCTTCCGTTGACATGACCAGAGCCACGGACTACCGACAAGCCACGAGAGTGTCAGCGCCGACTGGCTTTTGGTTTTTCATTTTTTACTCTCTATATATATACTAGTATAAAATAAATAATTAATTGGTGTCATAAATAAATTTTTGGCATCCCAATTTGAGTAATATCATAACATATTTCAATACAAAATTCTAATAATGTGAAGTAAAATATCATTAATATTAAAAATCCCAAGATGAACTAATAAAATATTTTCAAAATCAAGAAAAAATTATTATTTTCTAGAGACTATATGATTTTCTGTATTGAAAACAACATTGTTTTATTATTAGCACAATTAATAGATGATTTTTTATCTATCTAAATAGTGAGTTCTATGTGATAATTGTCCGAATTAAAACATAATAAAAGAAATAACCATTTACGTTTCTCTACATTTGAGAATCCTAATCTTTTAAATTATTTGTGGATTGACTAATAAAAAAGGTATTTATGGATAATATGACTAATATAAATTTTGTTTTGAGAAAATTAGAGGAATAGACTATTTTAAGTTACAATTTTGTATTATGTCCTTTAAATTTATGGTTTGCACATATGGTCAAATCCCCCTTTTAGGTTGTTAGTTAGTTATGCTTTTAGTTGATCTTTTATGTTTATACTCATCTTCTTAATTTATCAAAGGAAAGTTTTCATGGTTGAACGTGAAAGGTTTGGCGCCTCATTCCTCCTCATGGGCAAATTTTCTATTTCACCTTCTGAAAAATTTGAGTATGGATTCTAGATTTCCCTTAAAGATTAATTCCACACCTAAGATTTCCCTTAAGTATGGAAGTGTATGCATATTTGTTTTCTGAATCTGGCACCATGGCTTCAAGTGGAATCAAGAAAATTTCTCCTTATTGGGTTGTGATGAAGAAGAAGAGGGTTTTTGAAGGAATGTGGAAGAGTTCTCTCCTTTCACGGACGGATTTTTCCATAGAGCTTCTAAAAAAATATCAACGATAAAGGATCAAAATTTTCAAATCTGGTCACGGCTCTATTTCTGGTTTTCGAGCGAGAGGGATGAAGAAGAAGGAGGAGGGGTGGGGCTTGGGTGTGGAAATGGGTATGATACCAGATGATATATAAAAATATACTAATAGTACATAAAAATACACTATAGATATACTACAATATACTGATGGTATATAAAAGTATACTACATACATACTATGATATACTGATAATATATTAAAGTAGACTATGGTAATTATGCATAACACAATATATTATTATATATCATAGAGTATATATCTATATACTACGTAACATTTAGCGCGGGGTTGTTATACAAATAACGTTTTTAGCTGGAGTTGTTATACGAATAACGCGAATAAGGTCTTTTATTAGTGCTAGCAATCTCGTCTATTTACAATACTTTTTAAGTGAGCCATTATAAAACTTGGTCATTTGTGTAAAAAAGTATTTTTTAAGACATTCTTTTTCTTTATTTTCTTAAACTGACTTATTTCCCTACAAAAGCCGTTTTGTTTTTGTGTCTTCTATTTTGGCACTCGTTAAGAAAAGTTCGGTTCCGCTCATGTTAGTTGATTAATGAAGGTATACTTTGAAAAAGAAAAATAAATTTCCTGTTAATTCATGGCGAGATTTTACTTATTTGTCAAAGAAATATAAACACAATATTATATATGAATGTGTGGATATAGGAAATATAAAAAATTAGTATATTTTATTTTGTTCACGAGTATTTTTATAGTCTTAATTAAGCGTAATTAACTTATTTATCAAATCCAATATTCATTATTGCATTAATTTTTTATTATACAGTAAAACAAAACTATAAGAAAATATGAAATTTTTGTAATGAACAAAATATTTATAGCCATTTAAATGTTCTATTGTTAAGCGAATTTTATGTCACTAAGCATATATAATTGAAGTTGGAGATTTCACTTTTCAGTTAATTATCGTAATATAGAGTGTAGCTAAATTGTATTCAAGACGTAGTGAAATAAAATTAAAACAAATTCTAAGTACTCAATCTATTAACTTGTATTATTGAATAAAATCTATGAAGTCATAATATCTTAATTTTTGTAACTTTGTTTAATTATGAAAGACAACACATTTCTTTAGTTCCCAGTTTCAGCCTTTTCTGTTCAAAATGCGCAATGCTTTTCATCTTTCTTCTGTCTTACTAATTTGAATTTTGCATGATTCTCTACTCCACTCTAGGATTCTTTCAATCTCAGCCACTTGATTCACTTAATCACATATGATCTAGGCCTTGATGTGTCATTTTTTCCTATGATGGAAAGGATTATTGCATGAAGGGAAAGCATTTTATAATATGCTCTGTTGATCTCATCCATGCTATACCAGGACTCGTTGTAACTTACATTTTCAACGAGTCAGAATATTAATTATCTTAGCTGGATCAAAACTGAAATATTTTGAGATGTCATGTGTACATTTGATATGAAAAACTTGGGTTGGCATAAATTAATGACTCTGGTATATCTTATAAAAACCTTGTGTTTTAATATTAATTTTATATTTGCGCAAATCATAGATTCGATGAAAGTATTAACAAATGGAATGAACTAGGCTAGGAAGATTTTAATAACGTATAGGATTCATTAATGTTGGTATCTGTTAAGCCTAGTGCTCACTTGGCAGAATGTGATACTGGCTCATACTGCCACAGATGTTTTGCCAGCTAAGCTTCACTCTCACAATGCCAACTCAGCCCTGAAAAAGCAGCTTCCTACTGGCCAAAGGGATGCTCATTTGTCTAATGGCTACTCCACCTTTTGCACAAGCTCATTGGAGCTCCTTCTACCAATCATAGAAAGACATTGGATTTGCTCTCATCACCATTCACGTGAACTCTCCTCTCTCTATATATGGCAAAAAAACCTCCATAACAACTTTTATTCCTCTATTCTTTTGGAAGCTAGTATAACTACCTTCTTCTTCATTCTTAGTTAAGTATATATGTAATAGTTATTTTCATTCTTTTGTCAAGTGTAATCATATTTACAGTATCAATACATTGAAAATCCTCATCAAATTCACTGAAATTCAACTTGGTGTCAGAGCCTATACCCAATCTGCATATCTCCATGGACCCTACTTCGAACTCCGAAAACAGAGCAACTCGAACTACTGAAAATCATTCAGTCACCATGACTGAAGCACCTGCAACTCAAACTAAAGCAGCTGAAGCAACTCCAAATCCTTCTCTACTTAATCCTCTTCCATTTATTAACAGTTCTCTACCAGTCTCTGTCGAGTATGCTTCATGCCAACATGGTTACAATTTCAATCAGGTTAGATAGAAATAATTACACATTCTGGAAGTCTCAAATTCTTTCAATAGTGGGAGCTTTTGATTTAGAACAATTCCTGCTTGGTTTTTCAATAGTGGGAGCTTTTGATTTAGAACAATTCCTGCTTGGTTCAAAACCTGTTCCTGAGGAGTTTATCAAAAATCCATTTATCACCCCACTGACTAACCTACAATAGATACCCAAACCTGAATCACACTATATCATTAACCTAGAATTTATTAACTGGAAACAAACTGACCAACACCTCTTAAGTTGGCTCTAGCTTCAAGTACAGAAACTATGTTTGGACATGTAGTAAATTGTACTAGTGCCTGTGATGTGTGGAGAACCTTAGAACATATTTTCATCTCCCAATCCAAAGCATGAACCCTTCAACTAAGGCTCCAGTTACAGACTATAAAAAATGGAGTTATGTCAATCAATGACTATGTTTTGAAGATGAAATCTATTACTGACAGTTTTTCTTCCATTGGACAATTAATCACTGATGAAGATCCATTTTTGTACATTTTGGGAGGCCTATGATCTGAATATGATTGAGTTGTAGTCAACCTGACTTCTAGAGGTGATTCCATGTCTTTACAGGAGGCTCAATTCATGTTGCAGAGCCATGAAATGAGGATAGAGTAACTTCTAAGAAACACCTCTGTTGAAGATCACAATCCAGTTGCTCACATGGCCATTTTCAGTAAAGAATGGCCCCTTATTCACCTTATAATGGCCAACCTAGACAAAGAGACAATGGTGGTAATGCCAGAGGTAGGGGAAGAGGGGGATGAAGAAATGGAAATAGGCCCATGTGCCAAATATGTAGAAGACTTGGAAACTTTGCTTCAACCTATTACAGCAGGTTTGATCCAAACTTTCAACCCACTGAAACTCCCTAACCCACCTCTCAAATACCTCATCCCTTCACTTCTAGTCATGGCAACAATCACAGAGATCCTAGTGCCTTTATAGCCTCTATAAGCAACTCTGAAGACCATGATTGGTACTTAGACAGTAGAGCAAATCATCACATTACCTCTGACTTAGCCAACCTCTCTATTAAGGGTGATTAAAAAGGTAAAGCAAAGGTTATGGTTGGTAATGGTAAGCACATGCATATAACTCACATTGGTAAAAACATACTTCCTACTTTTAACAAATATATCTCTCTTACTTTAGATCAGATTTTATGTGTACCTCATGCTGCTAAAAACCTTCTTAGTATCTCTAAATTAACAACTGATAATCATGTTATTGTTGTTTGATTCTTCTTGTTGCCTTGTGAAGGACAAGATTTCAAAGAGGGTTATTGTGCAAGGTGTTTACATGGTGGCCTATATCACTTTCCTCTTCCCAAGCATGGCCAGTTACCTGCTTCAGTGTCTGACAACAATCTAATGTGTCTTTTAGCTTCTGTTTCTGGTTTTGTAAATAAAGCCAATCTTTGACATCAAATATTAGGCCACCCCTATATCCCTGTCTTGAGTCAAGTCTTTAAGTTTGTAAAGCAGTCTAGTGTCAGTCCAACTGCCCTATCTTTTGTGATTCATGCATGTTAGGTAAGGCACACCAGTTTCCATTTCAAGTTTCTAATACAAATGTTGTCTCTCCATTTTTTCTTTTGCACACTGATGTTTGGGGGCCTGCCCCTTGCTCATCTCATTCTAATTTGAGATATTATCTAAGTATTCTTGATGATTGCACTAGGTTCACTTGGAATTTTCCTCTCAAAGCTAAATTTGAAGTAAAAATTACTATCATTCATTTCATTACTTATATAGAAAGATAGTTCAATTTTAAGATAAAAACATTCAAAGTGACTTGGGAGGAGAGTTTAGATCATTGTTCCCCACCCTTAAACAACTTGGGATAAATATTAGGTAACATTTCCCACATAATCACAGAAAAAAGAGAAAACACAGAGATATCACAGAAAAAAGACTCATATGCTTGCTCATTCTAAGTTACTAATCAAATTCTGGTGGGAAGTTTTCTCCACTGTCACCTATCTCATAAATATCCTTCTCACACCAACACTGTCTAATCTAAGTCCTTATGAAAAATTATTTGGAAACCCCTCAGTAAGATCACTTAAAGTTATTTGGATGTTCATTCTTCCCTTTCTTAAGGCCCTACAATTAAAATAAGTTATCCTTTCATACAAAATGGTGTGTTTTCCTTAGATACAGTCCTTCTCCCAAGGGCTATATGTGCTTAGAACCTTTAATGGGAAGAATGTATGTTTCTAAGAGTGTAACCTTCAATGAGACTGAGTTTCCCAATAAGGATCTCTTAGGCATTGTTCAATCTGCTAACACCTCAACTCATCCTATACTTGTGCAACCATCTCCTTTTTCTAATTTCCTTTTAGGTCAACTTAGGCAGCAACTCTTTCAGTGTACAATGATCACTCTACAACATCACCCTCTCTGCAATCCTGGTCTTCCTCAGCTGCAGATTAACCAACTCACTTAACATTTAATCTCTTAACTCCCACTTCAATCTTTCATGATTTATCTGTTTCCCCTTATTATAGTTTTCCTGATAATATTGTGCATTTTCATAATTCTCCCCCTACTTCCCCTTTAATTATCCCACCCCCACCACCATTAACAAAATCAGTGTGAGTTCTATGCATCAAATGCTTACCATGTCCAAGATAGGATCTTTGAAACCCAAAGCTCTCACTTCCTCACTATTGTTAAGCACAGAACCTCAATCTGTGCAAGAAGCTCTCAGTAATAAGCAATGGTTAGAGGATATGAAGATGAAATATTAGGATCTCCTTGACAATAAGACTTGGACATTTGTACCACCAGATCCAAATCAAATAATGGTAAAAAAACATATAGGTTTTTAGAGTTAAGCATAACTCAAATGGTTCAGTGCACAAATACAAGGCCAGACTAGTGGGCAAAGGCTTCCAGCAGCAACCTTGTATCAACTGCTTTGAAACCTTTAGTCCATTTATTAAACCACGCACACTTCGAGTAATGCTCTCTCTAGCAGTGTCTAAAGGCTAGGACATACAGATACTTGATATAAATAATACCTTTTTGCATGGAGAATTACATGAGACACACTTTATAGAGTAGCCTTAATGGTTTGTTAACCCATCCAAACCTAAGCATGTGCGCAAGTTAAATAAGGATCTCTATGGCCTTAGACAGGCTCTTAGGGCTGGGTATGACAAATTGAAAGTGGCACTGGACAGATGAGGATCTCACATACAATAGCTTATCAGTAAACTGGCTACTCTTTGCTCTTAAAGCCTTGGGCTCTCTATCGTATTTCTAGGGTTTTGAGGCATACATGGATTAATCTGGGCTCTATCTAAGTCAAGCTAAGTATCTTCAAGATATTCCCAATAAGGCAAGCATGGCAGAGGCAAAAAGAAATCCTACACCTATGTGTCCCTCTCATAAACTTACTGCTTTTGGCACATCCTTCTTAGATCTAACCTTTACAGAAGCTTAATTGGCTCCTTGCAATATCTCACTATGACCAGACCAGATATAGCATTCACAGTTAACAAGTTAAGTCAATATTTGTCTCAACTAACTATTCAACACTGGAAAGTGTGAAAGAGAGAAGAGACTACTAAGGTACCTAAATGGAACTCTTCACCATGGGTCACACTTCACTCAGCCTCCAAGCTAACACTTAAATGATACTCAGATACAGATTGGGCATCATGTTTTGGATGATAGAAAGTCTATAACTGGCTTATGTATCTACTTATGAGGCAATCTCATCACTTAGAGCTCAAGAAAGTAAAGGATGAGTACCGGGCCTTGCCTTGACTTGTAGTGAAATTATGTGGCTCATTTTCTTATTTGGTGAACTCAAAATTCAAATTCCCTTTACACTCATCATTTTTTGTGACAATCAAAGTGCAATCTCTTTGGCCTTGCATCATGTTTTTCACTTTCAGACTGAACATATAGAATTAGATGTCCATTTTATCCGAGAGAAGTTACTGTCTAAAGCCATATATTAAGGTATGTTCCTTTAGCTAAATTATTGATATACTTACAAAACCTCTTGCTCCTAATACTTTCCAGGCCTTAAGTTCCAAGCTCAAGGTGTTGTCACCCCTTTTTCGCTTGACGGGGTCTGTTAAACCTAGTGCTCACTTGGTAGAATGTGATACTGCCAACATAGATGTTTTGCTAGCTAAGCTTCACTCTCACAGTGCCAACTCAACCCTGAAAAAGAAACTTCCTACTGGCTAAAGAGATGCTCATTTGTCCAATGGCTTCTCCACCTTGCACAAGCTCAATGAAGCTCCTTCTACCAATCATAGAAAGACACTGTATTTTCTCTCATCACCATTCACGTGAATTCTCCTCTCTCTGCATGGAAAAAACCTCCATTACAACTTTCATTCATTTATTCTTTTGGCAGCTAGCATAACTACCTTCATCTTCTTTTTCATTCTTAGTCGAGTATATATGTAATAGTTATTTTCATTCTTTTGTCAAGTGTAATCATATTTACATTATCAATACATTGAAAATCTTCAACAAATTCACTGAAATTCTTATAAAAACATCGTTAATAACATTTTTAATATCAATATTATCTTTACGTGCGATGGAGTGTCATACTACAATTAACCGAAAAATCTTAGATTCGACGGTTAACGAGTAGGATGAACTAGGGAAGATTTTAATAACATAATGGAATGTTACCTATTAGGTTAGAAAGTAGCATAGATCTTATGATGTAATAACGTAAATCAGAAGTTCTCAAATATCGCAAGGCCCCATAGTATCTATTATTAATGGACTATAACAGAATTATAGTAATAATCACGTTTTAAATGTCTACTTATCTCATGTTTTAAGGTATTGCTTTGTTAGTATCTACGCAATCTAGGAGATGCTTTATCATATTGTGATACAAAGTTTCATTATACTATAAATGAATGAATCTGTATAAGTGAATGAAGCAACTCCAGCTGACTTTGTTCATGTACTTCTTTTGATAGTAGTTTTCCTATAGATGTGTCATCTAAAGCTTTAGCCATTAAAGAAGATATTTTTTTGCTAAACAATGGGGTGTTGATCTTAATCTGCTTGTTGCAACATTAGCCAACATGGAAGGTACAACGTATTATTTTTGCTAAGCGAATTAGATACCATATGTATATTGTAACTCTTTCGATTCTCACAAGAAAATCTAAAATCTTGAAAGTTCAATGATGGCATTTCAAGCAATTATTACCTTTACATTATGACTTCGAAGACCAAAGGGCAACGCTATGAAATCGATAATTTATATTGGTATTACATCTATTCATAAGAAACGACGTCGAATACCTAACGATGTTGTTTTGAGACAAAAAGCTAATGACAATGTTTATCGATCCATTAGTTTAAAGTTGGTTCCAAAATTTTAAATACTAAAAGTTAAATCAAAATTAGTTATGGATAAACGTTAATTTTGTATAGCCCGACCCATCATTCTCTTGGGATGGTGTCATCTCTGCCATAAAGCCAATGAGTGCTTGAGCCTTGATTGCGGTCTGGGTTTCGTATCTTATGTCGAACTCACCCAACTCCGGAGAAGTCATCCTTGAGACTAAGCATCTCGTGCCCAGCTGTAGCTCCACCAACTGATCTATTTTCAGAAGAGGGAAGCTACCATTCAGGCATGCTTTGTTCAGGTTAGTAAAGTTTATACATGCCCTGACCACGTTGGCCAGCCCGCCAGGGTAGTGGGCCTCAGGTCTTGATAATTATGCTTGATATCTTACGGGAGTATTTGTATAATTTGTGATTCCTCGGGTCTTGATAATTATGCTTGCTCTCTCGTGGGAGCATTTTTTTAACTGCACCTAAATATTCTTAAGGGACTTGCGCTGTATTGTTTTTGTTTCTAGTTTCCTATCCCTTACTTAGCGGGCTAGGAAATCTATAGACCTTGTGCTAAGGTGTCGTGGTGATATAATTAAGATATTTTGGGACTTTTTATCATATCCTAGGATCTCGTCTCTTAAAATAGGCTCAGACTTAACATCATATTGAATTAAAGTACTCTTAAAAATATCCTTTACAAGAATAGTGAGATTGAACAATAAATAACATACCTCAAAATTTTAATGGAGATCATCGATGCGACCCTTGATTTTGAGAGAATATAAAATATTTCAAGATAATATAGATTTGAACTATGCGGTTCGCGTCTGAATCTTGAAACTCACTAATGTCTGAGATGCTAAATAATATTGATGAAAATAATTACATTATTATCCTGACATTAAGAGTACATCAAATAATGTAAATTAATCATGGAGAATTTTACAGATGAATTATGAAAAATAATAAAATATATCATGAATACACAAATAAATCTCCCCTTAAATGTTGTACTGATTGTTTGAGTATCAGCTTTGCAATAATTATTTGCTTGATGCAAAATTTTAAATGAGGTTGGAGCAATTCATTTTCTGAAATTTTTCATGAGGGCCGCAGATGCAAAGCCCTTGGATTAAATTTGTAGAGCCATGAAGAGCATTGGGCTTGGCATGAATTAAATCTTAAAGTAATTACACCAAATAAACAAGTTTTGAAAGCAAGTGTAAGAAATAGCAGGTTTTTTAAACTTTAAGTAAATAGTAGTTTTTTTGTGTCACGTCAGCAACCAGCTGTTGATGAATTTGTTGTTGATGATTTTAACCTTCAATTTATAGATTTAATAATCTGATTTTATGGAGCCCTTACAATTAATTCGATATTCTGATGTTTATTGTCATTCAATGCAAACGTTAATTTTTTTAGAAAAATAAATTAAAATGATAGTATATGATCGATTTTGTTCCCTTTTTTTAGCTAAATTCAGGTAAGAAATTTTTTTATTCCATTAGTAACATCATCACTTCCGAATATTCAGCATTTTTGAAGGAAAACCAGTGTAGGTTCGTGTTTCTTCTTTCTCCATTAATTATAGACATTCTCGAAACTATACATTTCATTTTGCGCAAAAAAACAGTATAATTCGTGTTTATTCTTCCTCCATAATCGATAGACAAACTCGAAGCTACACAGTTATATTTTGGAAAAAAATAAATGTAACTTGTGTTCCTTCTTACTCCATAATTGTTAGATTCAAACATGGAAAGGCTAGTTTTGTTATTATTCGTATGTTTTTTTATTAGATTAGCCTAAAGGATGATGTATTGATTTCAGTTTCATTTCACTGTTCATCATATTTTTCTATCATATGTTTTGATCAAAATTTATTTCATCGTATCTTTTTTATTTTACCCAAAGTTTTTGTGTTGTTTATGTGTTTTCATTTGTGGTTATATATCGTTTCTCATGATTTGTTAATATATTTTTCATTTTAGGTGTTTAATATTTGTTATATATGTTTCAATGTCATATTTTCAATAGATATTTGTTGTTTGATCCCGTGGTTTTCCTTTTGAAGTCATTTTTTCTTGTATTAGTAAGTCATCATATATGTATTTCAATAATTAGTTTATTCTCTAAAATAGTGATCATCTGAGGAATTGGCCCATCCTATTGGAAATAAATGTCAATGGAATGTTTCGAAAGAGATTTAAATTCATCAGGTTATACACCCATAGACAAGACGTTCGACTGGTAGATTGAAGAAGTAGAGGATCACATTGATAGGTGAATTTAACAAGGAAAAATATGGAATGTGTCATATGATCAGACACAATCGAAAGAGATGCAAGAATCTGATAGCGTCAACCAACGGTCAATCAAAGAAACAAAAAGTAGAGATTAGATTTTGAGGATTATATGTATTCAAAATAATGCTTTATTTTCTTATTCATTTTGATGGATGATGTTTCAAAATTTAATGGATGGTTTTTTAGTACTTATTCATATATTGTTATTACAGCATATCAGTTATTGATTAACGATATATCAATTTTTTGTTTTATTTTCAATTATTGATTGTCAATCATTGTTGATCAGTTAATGAATATTAAAACTGAAATGATTGAAATCAACTATTGACTAACCCAATCTATTGATTAATTTGTAAATAAAAGATCAAATTGTAGTTAATAAAATGTGAAGTATATTTCAAAACAATGGTTAATTGATCTTTAACACATATGTAGCGCATACTTATTGATATTCAACATTTTTAGTTTCAATAGTACAAAACAATGTGATAAGAAGTAAATAGAAAACATTCACAACATATAAGTCATAGAACATAATCAACCATATATTTATCACAAAATTTTACGAAATTCGGCTGACCAAAATAGAGAATCCATATTACTGAACAACTAAAATCCATCATAAAAAATCCATGAGATCAAATTAGTTTATTTTTAGTAATATCTTATTGGAGAGAAGTGATCTATTTAAGCGTGTTTCAAGGGTAGATTTGGGCGGGATTTTTGTTTTTTAAAAATATTTCGGCAGTTACTTGATTTATGGTTATGGAAAATATAATATCATTGAAACAAATATATCGCCTATATATACGTATGATATGTTACGTAATTAGTGATGTTAGTTTTGTTAGTTGAGGGGCATTTAAGTCCTTTGCTTCTTCTAGCCATTGGTTTGTTTCTCTTTCCCTGTATATGTACTTTGGCTTTTTCTCAGGTTGAGGTTTAATGATTAATTATTTTCATAAATATAGCATCAATTGAACTAATATGTCTCCTATATACCTACGATATATTATGTAATTAGTGATGTTAGTTTTGTTAGATGAGGGGCATTTAAGTCTTTTACTTCTTCTAGCCGATGGTTTGTTTCTCCTTCCCTGTATATGTACTTTGGCTTTCTCTCGAGTTAAGGTTTAATGAAGTTCAATGTTTTCTTTTCTCATCTTCTTCTCCCTTCTTATCTTCTTTCTCTTCTCTATCAATCTAGCTACATTTCTCCTTCTCATAAATCTCTTCATGGTATCAGAGCCTTACTGACCCACGTCAAATATCCATGGAAGAGAACCTCAAAAATCAATCCCCCACTGCTCAAGAAATATCTAAGAATCAACCTGCGTTTTAAATCAATTATAAAAAAAACCCACAAACAGTACCCTCTTCTTCATCTTCTCAAGATCACATCTTAAACCATTCTTCTTCTTCCTTTGTTATTGTAGATCCATCCCCTCAGTATCCTATTTTCCTTCTTTCAAACATCTGTAATCTCATCTCAATAAGATTGGATTCAACCAATTTCATTCTCTAGAAATACCAGATTTTAGCCATCCTAAAAGCTTATATGATATTCGGTTACATAGATGGGTCTGTGAAATGCCCTCCATGATTCATCAAGACTGGAGATAATATAGAGCTTCAAGATCTGAAATATGATCAATGGGTTGCTCATGATCAGGCTATGATGTCCTTAATCAACGCAACCCTGCCCCCAACTGCCTTATCATATGTGGTTGGTTGCAAGACTTCCAGAGAATTTTGGGAGTCCATCGAGTGAAGGTTCTCCTCTTTATTTTGGACAAACATCCTGCAACTCAAATCAGATCTACAATTAATCACAAAGAATCCCTCTGAAAACATTGATTCCTACGTTCAACGTATTAAAGCGGAAAAGGATAAACTTGCGATGTGTCTGTTAATATAGAAGATGAGGACATTCTCATTTATACAATCAAAGGCCTCCCCACTAAGTTTAATACTATTCGAACGTTAATAGGAGCTCAGGCTGAGCCACTATCCATTGAAGAACTCCATGCTCTTCTAGCAGATTCAATTCAGGTCTTCTAGCAGATTCAATTCAGGTCGGGGAGGAACAAATCTTCCATTTGTTCTTGGTGCACCACCCTCTCAAGTGCAACAAAATTATAAGAACCCTTCTCCTCCTAATTAGGAAGCCCATAACAACAATAAAACCACTTGGATTCAATTCCAAATCTGTCAGAAAATGGAACATAGTGCTGTTGACTACTTCCACAGTATGATTTTCTCCTATCAAGTAAGAAATCCACCTGACAATCTTACTGTAATGACTTCCATTTCTCAAGCTTCACACTCAACCTGACCCATAGGTATAGATTTTTGACACTGGGTGTAATACACACCTTACCCCTGACTTAGCAAACATCTTCACCCCATCTGAGTACAATGGTGAAGAGAACATTTCAATTGGTAATGGACAGTCTCTTCCCATTACACAAACCGGTTCTAGTATGCTTCACAGTCCCATTACTTCTTTTCACTCATCTTAAGTTTATTATGTCCCACAACTCTCTTCAAAATTGTTGTTTGTCAATAAAATCTATCTTGATCATAATTATTTGTTCATTTTTTATGCCCCAAATTTATTTATTCAGGACAAATCTACAGGCCATATTCTGCATAAAGGCCCTAGTATAAACGGTTTATATATCATACCTTCATGCTAACAAAAGTTAAAAGTTTCATATAATAATGTAGTTAGACTGGTTTTGAATTCTGTTAATATCTCATGTAACTCTTCTTCTTCTTCTTATAGTTACAATTACATAAGTTGTATATCCAATAAAATGACTAAACTTCCATTTTCCTCTTCTGATACTGTCTCATCTACTCCTTTATATCTTATACATAGTTATATGTGGGGTCCCTCCCCCACAAATTCAGTTCTTGGACACATATATTATGTAATATTTGTTGATGACATGTCAATATTCACATGGTTTTTCCCTATCTCTCATAAATTTGATGTACTGATTGTGTTTAAGAGATTTAAATCTATGGTTGAAAATCCGTTTTTCACTAAATAAAATACTTTAGATCTGATGCAGGTGGTGAATATACCAGCCTCTCTTTTCAATTCTTTTTACATGAAAATGGCATCATTCACCAAAACTCTTGTCCCTACACTTCTCAGTAAAATGGAGTGACTGAGAGGAAATATAGACACTTGGTTGAAATTGGGCTTACTTTAATGCATCATGCCTCTTTTCCTTCTATTTTGTGGAATTCGGCTTTCGCTACTACTTTGTACCTGATTAATAGAATGCCAAGCTCATTTCTCTCCCATATTTCACCCTTTGAATTTTTTTGGGGCAAATTGTCTAATTATACTCAGCTTAAGGTGTGTGGTTGTGTCTGTAATCCTAGTCTTAGGCCATATAAACCCCATAAGTTTCATCCTAAAATGGTTCAATGTGTGTGTTTTTTTGCTATGAATTCCATGAAATATTATACCTCTAGGCATATTCCATTTGATGAGCAATGCTTTCCTTTTGCTGCTTCTAACTCTGATACTAAGGAACAGGTCCATCGCACTGGTCTTGCATCTACTGGTAGGTGTATATATCTCATTCCCTTTTTAAGACCTATTTCTTCTATCATAGGTAACATTCCTTTCTCTGGTCCTTCTACTACTTTGCCTACTGCTAGTATACATACTAATGACCTACATACTAGAATCCATACTGATAATGAGTTATGTGTTGTTCATAGTGCTGTTGAAACTGGTTTATCTAATGTTATGCTTACTGATATTGGTTCTATGGTTAATTGTGATATTATTATAAATTTTCCTAGCATTGCTCATAGTTTGACAATCACACTAGTTCTGATTTTTTTTGCTATTGTGCCTACTCCTACTATACCTACTACTAGCTCAACTGAGATCTATCCCAATGTTGATTTGCATGATATATCTTATGGTCTTTCTATTGACCTTAACATTGAGCCTCATATCTCTAGGAATCCTCATGCTACCACACACGCATAATCATACTAATCATATGCAAATCAGATCAAAATCTGGTATACAATAGAGAAAAGCTCTTCTTGCCTCAAGTCTCTTAGTTCAGTCTTTAGAATCTGAACCTAGCTCTTACACTATTGCTTCAAACAGCCATGCATGGACTAATGCCATGCATGATGAGTACAATGCTCTCATGTCCCAACACACTTGGACCCTGGTGCCCTTACCTCCTAACAAAAACCTAAAGTGGGTCTATAAACTTAAATACAATCCAGATGGCACCATTTCTAGACATAAATCTAGATTAGTGGCCAAATGCTTTCATCAAAAAGATGATTTAGACTATGGTGATACATTTATCCCTGTCATTAACAAGCCTATTGTTATGATTTTACTCTCCTTAGTTAGTACCTTTGGCTGGACTTAGGCAACTTGATGTTAAAAAAAATTTTGCATGGTAATTTATCTGAGGATGTGTATATGTGTCAACCTCAAAGGTTTATTGATTCTAAACATCCTGAATATGTCTGTAAGTTGTTCAAATCCCTGTATGGCATGAAACAGGCTCCTAGAGCCTGGTTTGAGGAGATTACTAGTCATCTCTTCTCTCTTGATTTTTTTGCTTCTCAAGTTGATAGTTCCTTATTTATGTGTGCTACTCATTCCTCTATTACCTATATTTTATTGTATGTTGATGTCTGTAGATACCGTATTTTATCCAGCCTAATACATGAAATATACATGCTTTATATTTTGGCTCCTATAATAATGCAAGACTATATGTATAATTTGAAAACTAATCCAATACTAAAATAAGAAAAGTGGTCCAAAGACTAAAAAGTAAAAATTGAAAAAAAAGGACTAAAAATAAAAATTGAAAAAAAGACTAAAAGTAAAAAAGGTAAACCCTAATTTTGCTTATAAATAGGAATGAAGTCTTCACTTAATGAGAGGTCTTTTGGGAGTAAAAAAAGGGGGGAAGTCATTTTTTAGAGTGAGAAAGAGAGAGGTTGGAGTGAGAAAGAGAGGTGATTTTAGAGAGAGGAAGAGGTTCTACACTTCTATTATCTTCATCTTCTTCCATTTCTTCTTCTCAAGGTAGCTTAATTGTTTGGTACATTTGTTCATAATATATTTTGTTCATCTCTCTTCTTCATATGAATGTAGTTGATATCTTTTGTATTTTTTATACATAAGTGGATTGTTCATTCTTTATCATTTCTCCTCATTTAAATCTTAACATTTTAATTTCATGCTTTGATGATTTTTTTACAAGTTGGATATTGAGATGTCTTTGTCATCAACTTAATTAATGAGGATGGTGATAAAACTTTTGAGGGGTGAAAAAATTAACCAAATATGAATCAACCCTTTTAATGGGTTGAAAGTGTACATTTGATGCAAAGATCCCCTAGGATAATTTTCTCACACATAACAATGCATAAATAGAGAGTAAAACCTTTATATAAGATTATGCAAATATCTAAGTTGTGAAATTTTCAATTTTCCTACAAAGTCTTTTCTTTTTTTAAAATATTATGTTCATCATTTTGTGACACTTGTTTGAACTAATTATCATCCATGATCATCCCCTTTGCTATTTGATTAGCAATGAATAATGAGGGAAGGAAAGAAAAATGGCAATTAGTAGACTAAGTAGTAAAAAAAAAGGCATATTTATGTTAAAAAATATATTGATTATTTTTCATCATTTTTTTCAATTTATTTATTTATTTATTTAATAATATTATTATTATTACTATTATATTATTTTATAATATATAATATTATAAAA
>QANY01010600.1:2107479-2119201 GCA_003255025.1 Datisca glomerata
TTTTTCAATGGTCTTTGAACCACCCATTAAAAATAATTTATTTTGTTCATTTCTATGATACAAAATGCATCAAATGTGACATTCAAAAATGAATCTCTTTAACATTTGCCTTAAAATAAAAAATTGGATAGCATTTGATTAAATTCGGTAACCATTTTATAATGGGTGTTGTAGGGTGCTAATACCTTCCCCACACACAAATGACTCCCGAACCAACTTTGAGTTTTCGTAGACCAAAAAATTTTCATCTTAAAATTGGGTGACCAATCACACCCTAAAATGATTGGTGGCGACTCCAAATTTCTTTTTCCTTAAAAAATGAATTTTTTAATCGTCACTCCGCGTCGCACGCACGTTGCGACAATATGGCGACTCCACTGGGAACCTTAACAATTGGTCTAACCATATTTAGATCAATAGAGAGTCAAGTCAAAATTTCATCCTATGTTATCCTTTTGTATTGGTTCTTGTTTCATTTATATGATTTATTAATTTTTTCGTGACTATAGTTGTACATAAGTTTTTTTACGAAGTATATTTTTTTACATAATTTTTACTTTCACACATACACGCTAGCCCTATACCAGGACTTTCCCTTTAGGATTAGCGAGAATGAGTAGTGGAATGCCTTCGTGGAATTGAGGTTCCCGTGTAGACTCATGAAAGTTCTCACTCAGGTCGACCCTTTCGGGATACCGTTTGGGGGCTCTTGTTACTCTATTCAGATAACATTGTGGACAACCTGGGAGCCTATTAAGAGATTTTTAGATCCCAACCACACATGTATTATGTTTTTAGAGCCCACATCATGACCAACGTTAGATTTCTGCTAAAATCATGATCAATTTTGTGCATGTATATATGTCTTGTGTCACTTAAACATGTCTTCTCTTCATTGTTTTACTTCTAACTCCATCTTTCTGTTTTGCATACATTCATATGCTGCGTAATGGGATTGTAAAGAAGTATTCAATTCATTCATATTTTAGAGACCATGACTCTCACTTCGAGTGTGATAGAAGATCAAGTTACGGTAGCTCAATGGTCAGAGGAATCGCAGAAACATAAAGGAGATTGTCTGAAAAAGGAAGACGTTGTTCTTCTACCATCAATCACTAAGATAAAGTTCTCACGCATTGACTTGGAGAGGTTGAAGAAGATATGGGAGGATTTTTCATCAGAGCAAAAAAGTTTGTTTGTCATAAAATATGGTCATATAGCTTATCTATTGTACATTGTAGTCAACGTTCCCGTCCTTGAAGTTTTAATGCATTTCTGGGACCCTCATTATAGATGTTTCACCTTCGGAATAATTGATCTTACTCCCACAATTGAAGAATATCAAGCACTACTGAATGTCCCGTTGCAAAATGCCGACAAAGTTTATAACTATGACAAAAAGCTCACGTTGAAGAGAGCTTTGTCTAAGCTCTTGGGTACTGTCCATGCTTCTGAGATTGAGAAAAGTTTGAAAATTAAAGGGGGAAATGAGTGTGTGCCGTTGGATTACCTCCTAGATCTCACCCAGAATTTCTTGAAGGAAGATAAAGGCATGACTCTTTATGCTCTGTGTATTTATGGCGCCGTGTTATTTCCAAAGATCCAAGGTTATATGGATGATAAAGTGATAAAAATGTTCCTTCAAGTCGAACATGGTGTTAACCCTGTTATCTCAATTCTCGCTGAGACTATCTGTTCTTTGAATCATATTCGAGTGTCTAGAAAAGGAAAGTTCATGGGCTCCTCAACTCTTTTGTGTATTTGGATTCTCAGCCATCTAAGATGTCCGCTAGATTTCAAGTGTCCTCAAGTTAATTTCTCAAGTCCATGGATGAAGACGAGGATCCCTATTGCAGAATTTGGAATGGCCAAATGGAATTCACAGTTTCCTAAAAAAGGGGCTTGGCTCTCATACCTATACAAGTTGAAAGATGGGGATGTTATTTGGAAAGCCCATTGGATGCCGTTAACACCAATGATCTACAGATGTGGTGATTTTCAATGGGTTTTGCTCCCAGGACCATGGGGTTGTACTAGTTATGCTCCGCTTATGGCACTCCGTTAATTTTACATGAGACAGTTTGTCCCCACCACGCATGCATTGAAGGATATTGAGGTTAGTTACGATTCTCAAGAAATTGAACTAAAACTACAACAGCTGATTGGAGCTTGGAAAATAACAAGAAGGATGCGAAATAAAAAGAATCGCATGAACTGCACAAAGGAGTATGAAGCATGGCTTGAGAGTAGAAACAAAATAATGATTGCCTTACCAATTGAGGATGTACCTTCAGCCAAATCACTGGAAGTTCATCAAAAGATTGCTAAAAGGGAGGAGCTAGATGAGTTATATGAGGAGGGTCAAAAAGTTCTATCCCTTTTGGAAGAAAACAGACGACTAGCAGTCGAGGCGAATTTATCTGAGAAACACAGAATCGAAGCTAAAGAACGACTCAAAGAGTTAAGAAATAAGGTTGAAGATCAGGCGTATCTAAAGCGAAAAAACTCAGAGTTGGGAACTGACACTCGCCAATTGGGCAACAAAATTAGAAAGATGGTGGAAGACAATAAGAACTTGCGAGGGGTAATCTACAAACAAGAGGATCAAATCGTGAAGTTAGAGAGGGAAAATAAACTGGTACGAGAAATTCTACAAGAGGTGAAGGGAACTGTTGATAAGAAAAATGCGTACATCGTCGAGTTAGAAGAGCAATATGACGTCTTACGACGAATCGTTGATAATTTGCAAGTTGATTTAGAGAATCAGAAAGTTAAAAAGACTGAGTCAACAAATGATTCTGAAGAATTATTGAAAGTCATCGCAAGCTTTGAGCACCAAGTTAGAGCTTATCAGAGCGTGGCAGAAAGGTTGGCAAGAAACAATGACGCTAATGTTGATATACTGAGATATGATTATCAGTTGCTACAACAAGAGTACAACTCGATTCGACAACGATATGGGCAGGCTGTGAAATGGCTTAAAGGCATGGCTGTGAGAGTGGGCAATTTGGCGGAACAAGCTTCATTTTGAAGAAAAATGTCTTGCCCATCCATCCTAATGGGGAGAACTTGTCTAAATTTTTGGAAGAAGTCAACCGGGATTTGGGTCATTTTGGTTGTTTTCTATGAACTCGTGTTATGAAGTAATGTAATTGACTTCTACATACTCAAATCTAGTGGATGGCTCTACTAATTGAATGAAATTGATTACTTTAGAACTTTCACTTTGCGCAGTATCATTTCTCAGGCATAAGTTTACTCTCATTATTTCTTCTTTTTATTAGCAAAAATCTACATCTCATTGCTTTATTTTTATTTTAAAGAAATTTTCCAAAGATAGCCCGACAACTTCGACATCCCTATCAAACTCGAGCTCAAGTTAGGGTCATAGACGAGCAAGAAAGAGAGCAATCACGAGAGGAAATGAAGGAAGAGATTAGGGAGCTAAAAGAGTAAATGGCTAAAGTCCTCGAACTCCTGGCCGCAAGTAAGAGAAAGGCCTGTTTTGAAAATCCGCAAGGGGCTCAATCATCACAAAATCAACTGCCAAACGATACTCCACTTTACCCTCCTAGGTTCACTCTAACATATCAACATCATCAGGTTGACCAGTTTCAGCACGCTTCACCACCAATAAATATCCAGCATCATCCATTTTCAAATGTCCAGGAAACAATGCAGACAGGGAAAACTGGGTACAACCCATCTGCGATGGCATGTGGTCACAACCAAGCTTTCACTCCACAAGGCAAACTCGTTAATGAGCCAATCATCATAACCGATGTTGATGACCCAAAGATGCATAAGCCTATTACCAAGCAAGGTGATGACCCACGATCGAAAGATAAATTGGACTTTCTGGAGAAGAGATTACGTGCTATTGAAGGATCTGTTGTATACGGTACCATTGATGCCACCCAATTATGTGTTGTCCCTGATGTGAACATCCCACATAAATTCAAACTACCTGAATTTGAAAAATATGATGGTAGTACGTGCCCCAGAAGTCACCTTATTATGTACTGCAGAAAAATGGCTGCTTGTGCAAATAATGATAAGCTACTAATTCATTTATTTCAAGATAGCCTGATGGGAGCCGCATCTCGTTGGTATATCCAATTGGATAACCAACATATTCAGAGGTGGAAAGATCTAGCAGATGCTTTTTTAAGACAATATAAGTACAACATAGACATAGCCCCTGATCGTTTGGACTTACAAAGGATGGAGAAAAAACCTTCAGAAGGCTTTAAAGAATATGCACAAAGGTGGAGGGAATTAGCTGCTCAGGTACACCCCCCATTGTCAGACAAGGAGATGGCTGGAATGTTTATTAACACCTTGAGACCTCCATTCTATGACATAATGATTGGAAACGCTTCAAACAACTTCTCTGACATCATAGTGATCGGTGAAAGGATTGAGTATGGGATAAAGAATGGAAGAATTTTGGAAATTATATCAGATACATCGTCAATAAAAAAAGGGCCTCCATTGAAGTGAAAAGAAGGGGATGTGCAGATGATCAATTCCGGGTACCCATCACAAGCTGTGAACCCGGGATCAGGATTTTCAAAGTATGGGGAAGGACCCAAGTCTACGACATCATATATGGCTAATACCTCACGAATTTCGTACAATTATCACTCTCAACAATCAACATTTCAAAATAACCCAAGACCCGGTTTCAGACCACCGGCTCACCAGTAAAATATTGGTCAGGCTTATCAGCCTCTGAGGGAAAATAGAAATAATTAACATTTTATCCAATATGATCCAATCCCTATGTCATATCAGAACTCTTACCTCAATTGATACAGAATAATCAATTGGTGCCAATTCCTTATGAACCTCTACAATCACCATACCCAAGGTGGTATGATCTGACTGCTCGCTGTGAGTATCATGCTGGGACAGTGGGACATTCGACTGAGAATTGCACGGCATTAAAAGGTAGAGTACAGGCACTGATCAAGGCTGGATGGTTGAATTTCAAAAAGGCAAATGGGAATCCAGATATTAATTCCAACCCTCTACCGAATCATGGGAATCCTGCCGTGAATGCAATTGAGGAATATTTTTCATATGAAAATAGGGACGTGGAAGATGTGAGCACGTCAATGGAAGCACTTTTTCATCTTCTTTCTAGAGCAGGGTACACCTACCCAACACGCTTAGAGGATGAGTGCGTTTCTAGGAATCCTATGCATGACTTCGATTGTTTGTTTCATAAGAAGGTGACGAGGCATACAATTGAGGAGTGTGCTGATTTTAAAAAGGAAGTGCAAAAGTTGTTGGATGCAAAGATACTTACAATAAGTCATAAAGGAGAAAGGGAATACCAAGAAGATGACTTTTTAGTCCTCATGATAACTAAAGAATCATCTGAAGTTAATGTTGAAATGTCGTCCTATATTCCAAAACCTCTCGCAATACATTACGAGGAAAAGTCAACTCGCATCACTACGTCTTATGCTCCGATGCCTATCACCATTCAAATACCGGGTGCGTTCGCTTACAAAGATTCAAGAGCAGTACTATGGATGTACGGATATGAGGTTATTACAAGCAGTAACGACAAAACTCAAGAGCTAAATCCGTCTGACCTCGATCTCCTCATAACTAATATTTCAGGAGTAGGTGGGATGACGAGGAGTGGCAGATGTTACACACCAGAAGTTTTGAAAACGGATAAAAGTGATGTGTTTGAAAGGCAAAGGAAGGGGAAGGCCAAAGAAGGCGACAATGGTCATGAATTCCAAGGAGAAATGCATGGCGGCCAAGTGATAGACTCATATATAATAAGAGGTACGGCAAAAGAAAGAGCAGTGTCTGAAGAAGAAGTATGTGAATTTTTGAAGCTCATCAAGCAAAGCGAGTATAAGGTGATTGAATAACTTAATCGCTTACTTGCTCGCATATCTTTAGTGTCACTCTTTCTGAATTCTGAACCACATCGCCAAGCATTATTGAAGGTTTTGAATCAATCATATGTCCGTCGTGACATTACGGTGGAGAAGTTGAGTGGAATTGTGGAAATATTACCGCACCAAATTTTATCACTTTCACAGATGATGAAATCCTGGCCGATGGTACTGGGCACACCAGAGCTTTACATATATCCATAAAATGTAGGAATTATATTGTTGCAAAAGTATTGATTGATAACGGCTCATCTCTAAATGTAATGCCAAGATTCACACTAGCAAAGCTCTCAGTGGACGCGACACATATGCGGTCGAGCATGATGATAGTAAGAGCATTCGACGGCACCCGAAGAGAAGTAATCAGAGACATAGAGATACCTATTCGAATTGGACCATGCATATTCAATATTGCTTTCCAAGTGATGGACATAAATCCAGCGTACAGTTTCCTTTTGGGTCGACCATGGATTCACTCTGCTGGCGCAGTACCTTCTTCCTTACATCAGAAGCTGAAATTCATAATGGATCATAAACTCATTTGTATATATGGGGAAGAAGATTTTTTGGAATCCAAGCCAGCCACCATGGCATATGTCGAGGCAGCAGAGGAAGCATTGGAGTGCTCATTTCGATCATTTGAGATTGCGAACACCACATTTGTTGCTAGTGGGAAACCCTCTCCAACGCCAAACCTATCAAAAGCATCTCAGATGGTTACACGGTTGATGATCAAAGGGGGATACCAGCCATGTAAGGGACTCGGGAGTGAGCATCAAGGCATAAAAAAGTTAATTGACTGGGACAAGAATGAGCAAAGGCTTTGACTTGGATATAGACCGACCAAGGCTGATAGAGGTAGAGTGGAAGCTCAAAAGAAAGAAAAGAGGATTGCTAGGCTTGGAAATAGGGAATTTGATAAGGAAATGGCAATCATACCCCATATTTCTAAACCCTTTAGAAGTGGGGGAGCTTCATTCGAAGAACCGATTATAGTAGAGCAGTACAACCTTGAAGATTATATCGCCGAGCTTTCAATATCCGTAATCCTGAGAAAATCATCAAGTTCAGGTATAGAGGACTTGGTTTCTCGATACGATTCAGATCATGAACTTAACAATTGGGACGTCACCGAACTACCAATGCTTCTCGAGAATTTTCAAGAGTAATGTGTTCATGCCAAAATTCTAATGATTATACCCAATGCCTTAGGAATTTCATTGTTATGGGCCTATGTTCTCGTCTATTTCATGTCATCTTTTTGAATGAAAATCTAAAAACTTGTTTCGTCTCCTTTTGCTGATGATAAATACAATTCCAGTTTCTTTTTGTTTCTTCCTTTTATGTCTTCTTTTTCCATTTATGAAATGTTGTCCATACTCATGCATTGTTTATTTATTTTTATTTTTTTCTTTCGCCTTCTTTTCATCCAATAATCCGATTCAGGTTCGAGAACGGTGATTTTGAAAACAAGAGCATAAGCAACAACTTTGACAATCCCATTCTTAGCGTAGAGTCAGGTGAAAGTGATGAGGATAATTTCGAACCATCTCCGGAAATGTTAAAAATGGTAGAGTCAGATGAAAAAATAACTCAACCTTATCAAGAGTTAACGGAGGTGATAAATTTGGGATTGGAGGGAGAGACGAAAGAAGTCCAAATCGGCACTTCTATGACAAGCCAAGGCCGCCGAGAATTAATTGACTTACTCAAAGAGTATATTGATGTCTTTGCATGGTCTTACCAAGATATGCCAGGACTTGACACTGATATCGTGGTTCATCATTTGCCACTTATGCCCGAAAGTAAACCAGTGCGACAAAAGTTAAGGAAAATGAAACCAGACATGCTGGTACAGATCAAAGAAGAAGTTAAAAAGCAAGTAGATGCGGGTTTTCTAGAAGTAGTAAAATATCCTGAATGGGTTGCTAATATAGTCCCAGTGCTGAAGAAAAATGAGAAAGTAAGGGTGCACGTCGATTATAGAGATTTAAATCGGGCAAGCCCTAAGGATAATTTTCCATTGCCCCATATCGATGTCTTTATAGATAACACTACAGGACATTCAACCTTCTCTTTCATGGATGATTTTTCGGGGTATAACCAAATCAAAATGGCTCCTGAAGACCGTGAAAAGACGACTTTTATAACTTTGTGGGGTACATTTTGTTATAAGGTTATGCCATTTGGTCTGAAGAATGCAGGGGCAACTTACCAGCGGGCAATGGTAACATTGTTTCATGATATGATGCATAAAGAAATCGAAGTGTACGTTGATGATATGATTGCCAAATCACGTCAAGGAGAAGATCATACGGTCACTCTACGAAAACCATTTAGACGGTTGAGAAAGTTTCAGTTAAATCTTAACCCGACAAAATGTATATTCGCAACATCTTCAGGGAAACTACTTGGTTTTGTCGCGAGCCATCATTGATATGCCACCACCTCAAACTCAAAAGGAAGTTAGAGATTTTTTGGGGAGATTAAATTACATAGCCCGTTTCATCTCACAGCTAACTGCAACTTGTGAACCTATCTTTAAACTTCTCCGCAAAAGTGATACAGAAGGAAGGAATGATGATTGTCAAATTGCTTTAGAGAAGATCAAGCAATACTTGCAAAATCCACCCATACTTGTTCCTCCAACTCCAGAGCGTCCACTCATTTTGTATCTTACAGTAACAGAAAAATCCATGGGTTGCGTACTTGGTCAGCATGACGCTTCTGGAAGGAAAGAACAAGCAATATACTATTTAAGCAAAAGGTTCACAAATTATGAGGCTAATTATTCGATGTTGGAGAAAACGTGTTGTGCATTGGCCTGGGTTGCTCATCGGCTTAGACAATACATGTTATACCACACCACTTGGTTAATTTCAAAGATGAACCCTATCAAGTATATCTTTGAAAAGCCATCACTTTCTGGACGGATTGCTAAATGGCAAATGTTACTCACAGAATATGATATTGTCTATGTCACGAGGAAGTCAATAAAAGGAAGCGTACTTGCTGATTATCTGGCAGATCAACCAATGCAAGATTATGAGCCTATAAAGTTTGATTTCCCTGATGAGAGCGTTTAAGTCATATTCAAAAAATGAAGAAGAATCTGCAGACCCAGAATTGTGGACAATGTTATTTGATGGTGCATCTAATGATGTAGGACATGGAATTGGGGCAATCCTCATATCACCTAAAAGAATTTTTTTTTCCATTCATGGTAAAACTATGCTTTGACTGTACAAATAATGTGGCAGAATATGAGGCATGTTTAATGGGAATTCAAGCAGCTTGTGATATGAAGATAAAGAAGCTTCGAGTGTACGGAGATTCGCTATTGGTGATACGACAACTAAACGGAGAATGGGAAGCTAGAGACTCTAAGCTAATACCTTATAAAAAAACATGTCATTAAGTTAAGTCGAACTTTTGAAGTGATCTCATTTGACCAAATACCCAGAGAGAATAATCAAATTGCAGATGCGCTGGCAACTCTAGCGTCCATGTTTGCTGTAGACTTTAAGGAAGAAGTTCAACCCATAAAAATTGAGAGGTGAGATTTTCCTGCTCACTGTATGAGTATTGAAGAAGAGCCAGACACAAGACCTTGATATTACGACATCAAATAGTATATAAAGAATGGAGAATATCCATCCAAAGCTACTGAGAATGATAAACGCACTATTAGAAGATTGTCCATGGGTTTCTTCTTGAATGGTGAAATACTCTAGAAAAGAAACCATGATATGGTGCTCTTAAGATGTGTTGATGCAAGGGAAGCGAATCAAATCATAGAGGAGGTTCATGAAGGAATTTATGGAGTTCATGCTAATGGATATATGATGGCCAAACAAATCTTGAGAGCAGGATATTATTGGTTAACTCTAGAATCTGACTGCATCAAGTACGCCAGGAGATGTCATAAATGTCAAATTTATGCGGATAAAATTCACGTACTCGCATCCCCTTTACATGTAATGGCCGCGCCTTGGCCGTTCTCTATGTGAGGCATAGACGTCATTGGTCCCATCACACCCAAAACCTCTCACGGGCATCGCTTCATTTTGGTATCTATAGATTATTTTACCAAATTGGTGGATGCAAGTTCTTATTCCAGTGTAACCAGAAGTGCGGTTGTTAAGTTTATTAAAAATGAGATAATTTGTCGATATGGTCTACCTGGAAGGATCATCACAGATAATGGGACAAATTTAAATAACAAGATGATGAAAGAATTATGTGAGAAATTCAAAATTAAGCATCATAATTTGTCTCCTTATCGTCCGAAAATGAACAGAGCAGTTGAAGCAGCCAATAAGAGCATAAAAAGGATCATAGAGAAGATGACAGAGGTTTATAAAGATTGGCATGAGATGCTCCCGTTTGCACTGCATGGATACCGCACATTAGTCCGAACATCAACTGGGGCAACGCCATTCTCTTTGGTATATGGCATGGAAGCGGTCCTTCCAATTGAGGTGGAA
This sequence comes from Datisca glomerata, assembly GCA_003255025.1. Lineage (NCBI taxonomy): Eukaryota > Viridiplantae > Streptophyta > Magnoliopsida > Cucurbitales > Datiscaceae > Datisca > Datisca glomerata. The sequence continues at coordinate 2,117,891 of QANY01010600.1, forward strand.
ATTCCCTCCCTCGGAGTCTTAATGGAGGCGAAATTAGAAGAAGCAGAGTGGGTACAGACAGGACATGAGCAATTGAATTTCATCAAGGAAAAAAGATTGACTGCATTATGTAGAGGGCAATTATATTGAAGAAAAATGATGCACGCATATGACAAAAAATTGCGTCCCCGATGTTTCTGAGAAGGAGACTTGGTGCTAAAAAAGATACTCCCATATCAAAAGGATCACCGAGAGAAGTGGACCCCAAATCATGAGGGACATTTCATTGTCAAGAAGGCTTTCTCGGGAGGAGCTCTCATGCTAACAAACATGGATGGAGATGATTTATCGCACACGGTTAATTCTGATGCAGTCAAGAAGTACTTCGTTTGACCACTCTAAGTATGGAAAAATGAAGTTAATCAAATGCTAAAGCTGTCTCAAATACTGGAGAAATTCTTCTTACATTTTGTTTCCTTCTCTTTTCTTTTTCCAAATCATCGTTTGTAAACACTGTTTATCATCAATGACGAGCCTTTTTTTCTTCTTTCTTTCCCAGTTGAAAAATACATATACTTCATTTTCTCTTTGTTTTCATTATTTCTTATTCCTCTCAGTTCTAAGATATCATTAATTACTCTTGAAATAACTCAGAAAAATAAACTTGGTTAGTTGAAAGCTAATTGAAAAAAAAATTTGGAACTAAGAAAGGTGACCTGATTGTAAAGTAAAATCTAAAAAGTCATCACGAGGAAGGTCAATATGCGCATGACAAAGGCTAAAAAGAAATTGGAGGATTATCCAATTAGAAGTACAGAAGAGAAGCATAGAGATTATTCACCACTGATATGGAGCCAAATACTGGGGCATAAACTAATAAATAAGAATGTATCATTTTCCTAAAAATATGCTCGATACTTCATTGTGAGTCCATTATCCTAGGCCAAGTGATTGTTCTAAAGGGTGTTGGATATGGTTAAAAATCATCATATAATTTTTTTATAAAGGTTCACAATCATGCATAACATGCACGCATTCAAAATCACTACTTTACATTTATGTTCAAGAATTACAATGCATAGACATACACCACATTAGTTGTTCTGACAAATTCAGGTGCATGAATCACTTAATGATATTCTTTCGAAATTCACACATGACCTTCCAACATTTAAAGCATGCATTAGTCTAGCTTTTGTTGTCATGAGACTTGCATAAGTCAACTTCAACATCAATTAATATGGTTAAATCGAACCCGAATTGAGTCGAGGTCGAAGCCCGGTGTCAGCGCCGGGTCCATTTCCTTTTCAATTAATGTGGTTAAATCGAACC